>JAOUQT010315402.1:0-25495 GCA_025769995.1 Xyliphius kryptos | reverse complement strand
TTGCTCCAGGGATTCTGTGTGTGTAACCCTGTGTTCTGGCCCCAACTATTAAGTGGGATACTTGTAAGTCGCTTTGGATAAAAGCGTCTGCTAAATGACCAAATACCCCAATTAGGTAAATTGTTTACATTTATTACCCCTATAAATGAGAGTGCATTCATTCATTGTTTTCCGCTTTATCCTCTATGAGAGGATACACACAAACTCATACTGACTATGAGGGCAATTTAGAGCAGCCAATTTACCTTGAATTCATGTTTTTGGACTGTGGGAGGAAACCAGAGAACTCAGGGAGAACATGGAAACTCCACCCAGACTGGAATTCGAACCAGGAATCAACAGCCCTGAGAGGAGAACATGCTAACCGCCCATAATACTACATAATAAAATGAAATATTTTTTACAGACTTTAAGAAAAGTGACATCATTTTGGGTTAAGTGAGATCGATCTCAAGATCCAAAGAATCCAAAGATCACATTATAATGGGTTATAACAATGTCACATTGTTGTAACATGTTTTGACTGTAATTTTAAACATCTATGCACACAAATTAAGGCTTATGACAAATGTTATAAAGCATTATGAATACTTTTTAAAGCTTTATGAATGGACTCATAATGCATTATGAATACTGGATTTATAGAAAGTGTTTTATTAAATATTTTATTTAGTGACTCACTGTGTGCATTAAAATTTGTCCCAATAGGCAATGGGTTTCCAATGGGTTCTTCAGTTTCCCTTCACAGTCCAAAAACATTAATTCAAAATAAATTGCCTGCTCTAAATTACTCATTTTTAAATTTGGTCCTACAAAATGTGTCTGTACAGTGATGGATTGGCTCCCTGTTGTGGGTGTTTCTGACCAGGGCCCGAAATGTTTTGTTTTGGATGGGCATTGTGCATTGTATTGAATTAAGCAAAAGTTAAGTCTGGATATAAACAACAAAATTCTTAATATTTCTAGTCATCTAATAGGGTTTCTAAATCCTTTTATTTTGCTTTACTAATGGATAATACATTTTGTTGTTCTTCAGCTGTAACAGTCTGTGTCATAAGTGCACTCACAACACATTATAGACCAGCCATACTTACAATGGAACCCTGGATTTTGGGAGTGATGGCAGCATCATTTCTCATCCTTTTTGCATGTACCATTTTGGTCTGTAGACAACCCCAGTCCAATGTCAAGGTGTCATTCATGGTAAGACATTTTGAAATAAAATATTAATATATATATAAATAATGGTGCCATTTGCACATATTCATTGTTTTATTGTTTGTTTGTTTTTTTTTTTTTACTTTGCAGGTACCTTTCCTGCCTTATTTGCCAATTTTCAGTATATTTGTCAATGTGTACCTTATGGTGCAGCTGAGTGGAGACACATGGGTCCGTTTTTCTGTCTGGATGGTTGTTGGTATGTTCATGAAACCTTCCACAACACCTTTTGTAGCAACAAACTACAAGTAGCAACCATCATAATTGTTCAGCAGTAATAGTTGATTGCTTGTGAATAAATCTGTAACAAAGGAGAGAATTGGAACAATAAACCATTACTCTCAGCAGTAAAATTATTTTCCTAAAGATAAGCCTTATCTTTTGTATGTTCTCATGCATAGTCAATGTAATATTTCTTAGATACAAAGTTCTAATTTAATCTTGTTCATTGACAGGCTTACTTATTTACTTTGGGTATGGGATCTGGCACAGCAGCGAGCATTATCGCGAGCAGCAGCAGAACACCAACACTGGCCCAGAAAAACAACGAATTCTAATAGGCATTGATACCGTGGACAAGAATATTCAACCAGAAAAGACCAGTCAGCTTTAAAGTGTGAATTAAGCATGAAATTATTGTAACTGAGATTCTGCTCTACTCTGACTTTAATGGGTTGTGTGGGTTCAAAAATTAAAAAAATAACCACAAAAGCACTGCGGTAAGTATATTTCAAAGATCATATTGTATGAAGAATGAAAAAAATCATATTGACATTTCCAGTGTTCAGCAAAAATCTTTATCTTTAAATATTTTGGCCAAATTTGGTCCTTATGACTATGTTCAGACTTCTTAATACTGGGTGTATCTGCAATTTATTTGCTTTATTGTTCACTTTACTAAGTCCATTAAGTTTTTTGGTTTTTTTATTTTTTAAAGAGAAAAGGATCATTATTGCTTTTTTATTTTTAGAAAATGTACATTTTGCATTGTAAACTGCCTGCATTTCAATGCATTATACATTCCATATGCTAGTTGTGTTGTATGTATGTTTTTCTTTACTTCTTTGCTGTAAAAAAGGTTTTAATTGCATGACAGATAGAAGCAGATATTTGTCTCTCTTAAAAACAAATGTTTTATTTAAGCACATGTGTCAGGTGCGTTTCGCGCGACTGCCTTTGTTTATGTTCCTGGTTTCAGTTAATTAACTTGTTTTGCTTTCCATTTAGTTAATTAACTGTTCTTTCTTTTCATTCGTTGTTCAATGTCACGTGAGGAGGACTTTTTCGTTAAATGCTCTTCAGTTCCGGTTTGTCCTTGTTGCATGTCATTTATTATGTTCCGTGTTGTGTGTCGGCGTTAGTTTTGTCTCCTGCGTTTTCGCCACGCAAGTAATAAACTCCCTTGTTGCACCCTCACCTGGCTACCTGCTCCTTCCAGCTCGACCGTGCGAGCATCTGTTTGGGCTACCGGCACGCACACGTGACAACATGATTAATTAATTAAATTAAAGTTTTATAGACACAAACATGTTTGAGTTGTTTGAAATAGAATGAACACATTATTAAAAAGTCCAGCTGGCTCAGTTTTGTATTTTTAGGCTGGATGTTTGATAATGTTGAACCATATTAACAGTTTAGAAAGGTAGACACAGGTAGAATGGGGGAAAGCACTTGGCATTTAGCAATTAGCGCACGGGTAGAGTGGAGAGAAAAACGTGAAGCTCTTGGCATTTAGCGATTGGCGCACAGATACTTCATTACTTCTGAAGTAAAACAACGTATTTATTTGTAAATATGTCACACAAAAAATAAGGTCGATTGGCATACGGGTAGAATGGTGGGAACAGAAAGCGCTTGACCTTTAGCGATTGGAGCACGGATAGAGTGGCGGAAAAGATGCGAAAGGGCTTACTATTTAGCGATTGGCACATGGGTAGAGTGGAGGGGAGGACACGTGGCATTTGGTATCTAGCAATTGGTGCAAGGGTAAAGTGGGATAGACGATGTGAGGTAAATTCAATGAAATGTGCCTGTAAAAATGCTCGTTAGCTGGGCGTAGAACGGGTGCCAGCCATTTTAAATACTGTATACGTACAAACTTTAAAGCAATCACTCACGCAAAATCGATTGCCCTTTAACTTTCACGTTGTTATTAAGTTCAACACATTAGAACATGCACTTTCACATTTATTTCATTTCCATTAAGTTTAACTGGTTTTAAATAGATGTGAATAAGCTTTATCCATTATTGTTGGGCTAGCAATCTTAGAGTTTTCGGTTCAAATTCTAGGTCCACTGAAGTTACCATTGTGGGTCCTTGAGCAAAACCCTAAACCCTCATTTCTCCAGGGATTCTGTATGTGACCCTGTGTTCTGGCCCCAACTATTAAGTGGGATACTTGTAACTCGCTTTTGATAAAAGCGTCTGCTAAATGACCAAATACCCCAATTAGGTAAATTGTTTACATTTATTACCCCTATAAAGAAGAGTGTATTCATTCATTGTTTTCCACTTTGGATCGGTGAGGTTCCAAATAATCCAATCCTGGCAATCTTAGGGTTGTCAGTTCAAATCCCAGGTCCACTGAAGTTACCAATGTGGGTCCTTGAGAGAGACCCTAAACCCTCATTTCTCCAGGGATTCTGTTATGTGACCCTGTGTTCTGATCCAAACTATCAAGTGGGATACTTGTAAGTCGCTTTGGATAAAAGCGTCTGCTAAATGACCAAATGTTAATGTTGTACTCATTAACAGATGAAGTATCACAATTATGTAGTTTTAAAATCAGTTTTGTTTTCATCTAAATTTTTTTAATGAACAATTTTCCATCAGATTTTTGTCTGTTTTTTAAATATTGAAATTTCTAGTTGTAATTTTTAAAAAAAAAAAAAAAAAAAAAAAAAAAAAAAAAACCCAGCTAATTATTACGTTAAACTGCAAATTTATGAATTAATAAAATTCTAATTCAAATAATTATGTCAGGTTTTAAGCTCCATAATACAATCGACTTAACAAATTTTACCAAATCCTTTTTTTTTATTTTGCTGTAATTACAGCTTAACAAAAGCTTGACACATTAAATGTTATACGTTCTGTTTTAGAACATACTAGTTGGGGAATTCCATTTGTTCTTTGTGCTTAAATACTTTGTGCTTAAAACTTTGTGCTTAAATATGCCATTTGCAAGGTTGGTTGTGCCGTTTGGACTTACTTGCTTTAATAAAAACTGGTGAGTAAGTAGCTTTAGTCCAGTAGAGGGCACTAATGGATAGGCAACAAACAGCCCAGGAGGACTTCTGGAAAAATGATTGGTTTTTTACTTCAGCTGTGGTTTTGTGAAGTAAAAAACCTCCAGTGCAGGCAGAATAGTTTCCTTACAGGAACTACAGTTGACCAGCTGAAGGCTGTGCAGCTAAACACAGGCAAAACTGAAACGCTCCATTATGAAGTTCTGGGTTCTTCTCACACTTTCCCTGGTCTTTCTGGAACTTCAAAATGGTGAGCATGTCTCTATTAATTTCTTGTGTCAAAAATAATTTGTTAGTAATTACAATTATGTATTGTAAATAGTACACATGTGATTTCAGTAGTTGGTCTTGTAAGGCACTGTTTGTTGGCTTGATAGAGATTTTTAAAACTGAGAAAAATTGTGGGGAACAAAAACACAAACCACCCCCTTTTGGAAAAATCATGTCTCCTAAGGTTTATTGCTGTTATATGCTGCTTAGATTCTTTTGCATATTTTGTCAGACATCCCCGAAACTAAGATTTTACTATAAATCACCTGACAATAACAATTAATAATGAATTAATTGTACATTTTAAGGATAACATTATAATAGTTCTAATGTTTGGCCATAAACTAAAGACAGATGCGTAGTTCCCGAACTGTTTATACAGATGTGGATTGGAGACATGAACAGATTTCAAGAAGGAGGTTATTTTGCTTCTCTAGGTTTTACTTTTGGAGAAAATAATGTATTGATTTAAATAAGGTAGATTATATATATACATACATATTACAGTGCTCAAAAAATAAAGGGAACACTAAAATAACACATCCCAGATCTAAATGAATAAAATATTTTGTAAATAGTGGAATGCATTGATCAAAATGATTATCCCATGAAGGTCTGGATTTGGAATCATACTCGAAATCAAAGTGGAAACTGACAGGCTGAACCAACTTCTGTGAAAAGTCTTCAAGACAAATTATGCTGGTGCAGTGGGCCCTGGTCCCGTCTGTTGCATGTTGCACAATGCCAGGTCTCATGTGGCTGAAGTGTGTCAGAAGGTCCTGCATGACGAAGACATTGATGCTATGGACTGGCCTGCCCATTCCCCCGACCTGAATCCAATCGAGCACATCTGAGACATCGCCACATTTCATGACAAACTGTCCAGGAGTTGACTGATGCTTTATTTATAGTCTGGGAGGAGATTCCTTAGGAGAACATCCGCCACCTCTTCAGGAGCATGTCCAGACGTTGTAGGGAGGTCATACAGGCCAAACGTTGGATCAGCCTGTCATTTTATTTTCCACTTTGATTCCCAATCCAGACCTCAATGGGATAATAATTTTGATTATAATAATTTTAATTTTTATGTCATTTTGTTCTCAATGCATTACTAAATAACTAAATATAGTTTTTCAACTGAAATATTTCTTATTTATTGAGCTCTAGAATGTGTTATTTTAGTGTATATACGCAATTAAAAAAATTTAATATGATGGAAAAGTTCATTCATTTCCATAATTCAAAAATTAAACTGAGTGTGACCCACTAATCATCTACTAAAGAGTAGAGATGAGTAACAGAAGCTGCTTTAGGTCCAGAATGAAATCTCTAGTCAGTCATGATTTGGGGTGCAATGTCCAGTGCAGGTGTTGGTAAACTACTTTCTTAAATCCAAGGTCCCCGCAACAGTCGACCAGAATATTTTAAATGAATATTTTACTTCATGATTCCTTCAGCAGATTTCAATTTCCAGCAGGAACTGGCCCCTGCCCATGCCTCCAGAAGCACCAAATCTTTGCTTAATGCCCATGCCATCACAGTGCTTGACTGGTCAGCCAACTCGCTGGACCTAAACTCAACTGAGAATCTATGGGGTATCAGGGAAAATCAGGGACATCTAGCCTAACAACAAAGAAGAGCTGACAGCAAGGAAATCTGGGCTCCCAGGCACTGTGATGGCCCTTACCAACAAAGTTTAGGAACACCTGCACTGGACATTGCACCCCAAATCATGACTGACTGTGGATATTTCACATTGGATCTCAAGCAGTTTGGATTCTGTTACTCATCTCTACTGTTTAGTAGATGATTAGTGTGTCACAATCACTTAAAAAAATTCATGACCTGCTGCTAATCTGCGCTGATTTCACAGTATTCCAGTTTTATAAATTCCTGGTTTCATGGGTTTTATGAGCTGGAAGCCCAAATTTTGTGAAAATAATCAAATAAATATCAGAAATCGTTTAAATTGTGGGGCCTGAATCTATAATCTATAAAAACTTTTTGAATGGAATTATATATACATTTTGATAAACATCAATCTTAATGACTTGTTAAGGCACTATAATTATGCTTATTTAGGTGCAAGCCAACAGATCAAAAATAAGAAAGAGCCAACTGAAAACCGCACCAGACCAGGAAGAAAAAGGGTCAAGGGTTTTCGAAATCCAAAAAAGGAGAAAGAGGGAATAGGAAAATCTCAGTCCATTCTCACACAGGTTCTGGATAAAGGTCGTTTCCTTCGACTTGGTGACACTGTAAGCCTGAATCCTGGGAAGATGTTGGAACTAAGGTGCAAAGGGACTAAAATTGGCTGGACTTATCCATCCTACCTGGACACTTTTAATGATTCCCGTCTCAGGTACCACTTCCAAATATTTGTTTCTCTAATTCTTTATATTATCTTTTCAAAACTGTTGTAACCTCACGCTGGGACACAGACCAATGCAGTTTGGGCCAAAATCCAAAATCATGTGTGCATGAATGTGTTAGCCTGTATGTCTGCCCTGTAATAGACACACACTATACAGTAGGGGCCATTTAGAACACTCAGTTTACCTTGAATCCACGTTTTTGGACTGTGGGAGGAAACCAGAGAACACGGAGGTAACCCACAAAGAGACTGGTAAAACATGGAAGCTCTACCCAGATCGGGATTCGAACCTGGACTCTCCAGCGCTGAGAGGCGAACATACAAGCCACTCTGCCACCCTTAGATTTGTATTCATTTCTGAAAAAGTTTTTGTTTTTTCTAAAATTCTTAGATAAAATCTGTATATAAACAAAAAAAAATCTTTTAGTAAGCTAATATGCAATCTCTGAATATTTAAAGGTTTAGTCAGTTCTTATAGGAATACGATAAGCAGACATCGAATTGTAATTGTAATTGTAAAAGTCTACAATATTATTTAGCATTAATCAGCATGAGAAGTTTGGACAGTTGATCCTGGCATCACCTTCTGCTGCGGATACAGGAGAGTACAGCTGCTGGGTGATACGCTGCGATGGAGAAGAATGTGTGAAAGATTCAGATCATACCTCCAACACCTATATATACTTTACAGGTATATTACACTATATATGTTGGCACTCCTTTAAAATTTTTAGTTTGGACTATGTTTATTTTTTCATTTATTTTTAAAACCAGATACATTATATGCAGTTAATCAAATTTAGGGATGTTGGCGTTTATATCAGAAGTCATTAAGTAAAAGGCATGAAAGCATCTTGGATGTTTAGGATTTAAGGGTCACACAAACACACACTATGCAGGGCAATTTATAGCCTTTAATTTACCTTGAATCCATGTTTCTGGACTGTGGAAGGAAACCCACACAGACACGGGAAGAACATGGTAACTCCACCCAGATTGGGATTGGAATCAGGACCCCAGCACTGATAGGCCACCGTGCCTCCCTGTGATAGACATATATGCATATTTTAAACCAGAACAGAGGTTTAATATTTAAAAAATATGTCTTTTTGTGTTTCAAGACAAAGATGAGCTATTCGTCCCCTCTGCCATACACTTTGAGATTGTGTTCCTGCGACCGGACAAGCCTGCCATCGTGCCCTGTCGTGTCACCACCCCCAAAACCTCAGTATCCCTACACAGAGAGATGCCCCCTGAGGAGATCCAGGCTGACGGAAGTCTAATCTCTTACAATCCCACCAAGGGCTTCATCATGCAGAGCCCAAGCCCTGAGCACACAGGAGCCTTCTACTGCAAAGCCAACAGCACTACCAAAGCCACCCCACAGATCTCCACAAAGTACCAACTTCTTTATGTTGAAGGTCAGAAGAATGCTGCTAATTAAAAAAAAAGTTTAGTATAAAAAAGGTGAAGTCACAGAACTTGTTGGTATGTTTTGTAGTACCTAGTGGACCTCCTTATGCAACTATCCAGGCCTCATCTGACACAGTGAACGGAGGGGACATCTTCAACGTCACCTGTACTGTGCTGGGCGAGCCGGAAGCTGATGTTAAATTCAGCTGGACCTTTCCGGGTCAGGTAAATGTTATTCTTTATCAAACTTAGCAAATTAATTGTACTTAATTTGTATTTTACTTAAGTTGTATTTTACTACAACTATACACATACTCCTATTCATTCATTCATTATCTTCTGCTTATTCCTTCATGAGGGTTGCGGGGGGGTTCCCCATGCCCATCCGGGGAGAACGTCTCGGGCGCTGGGCAGATACACCCAGGACAGGGCACCAATCTATTGCTGTGTACACACTCACTCACACAACCACACACACACTCATACACACACTATACAGGGTAATTTAGAACATTCAATTTACCTTCATGTTTTTGGAATGTGGGAGGAAACCGGAGAACCCGGAGGAAACCCACACAGACACGGGGAGAACATGCAAACTCCACCCAGATAGGGATTTAAACCGGGAATCCCCAGCGATGAGAGGCGAATGTACTAACCACTAAGCCACCGTGCTGCCCGCAACTATTAACATTTTATATTTTATTTTTTTTATTGTGAAGCAAGCAACAAATAGAACAAAATAACTGAAAACTGCAGTGTGCATATCTATTCACCCACTTAAGTCAGTAGTTTGTAGAGCCACCTTTTACAGATGCAATTTGCTTTGAATAAGTCTCTATGAGCTTGCCACATCGTGCCCATACTTTTTTGCCCATACTTTAAGCAAAACTGCTCCTGCACCTTTAAGTTAGATGGTTTCCGCTGGTGAACAGCAATCTTTAAGTCTGAACACAAATTCTCAATTGGATTAAGGTCTGGGCTTTGTCTAGGCCATTCCAATAAATTTACATGTTTCCTCTTAAACCACTTGAGTATTGCTTTAGCAGTATGCATTGTCCTGTTGGAAGGTAAATCTCCATCCCAAGCTCAAATCACTGGCAGACGCAAACAGGTTTTGCTCAAGAATCTCCACGTATTTAGCACCATCCGTCTTCACCTCAACTCGGACCAGTTTTCCAGTCCCTGCTACTAAAAAACTTCCCCACAGCACAATGCTTCCACCACCATGTTTCAATGTGGGGATGGTGTTGGTTTTGCGCCACACCTAGCGTTTTCCTTGGTGGCCAAAATGTTTGGTCTTTGGTCTGTTTTGGTCTCATCTGACCACAGTATCATCCTCCATACATTTGGGGGGTCTCCCACATACCTTCTCGCAAACTTAAAAGGAGCCTTCCTATTTTTGCCTGTAAGTAAAAGTTTTTTTCTGCACACTTCCATTAAGCTTAGCTCTATGTAATATATGTTTTATTGTGGTTATATGGACAGATACTCCAGTCTCTGCTTGGGAACTCTGCAACTCCTTCAGGGTTACCTTAGATCCCCTGTGCTGCCTCTACGATTAATGCCCTCCTTGACAGTTCTGAGAGTTTTGGTGGGCGGCCCTCTCTTGGCAGGTTCAATGTAGTACCATTTTCTTTCCATTTAATGATAATGCATTGGATTATGCTCCAGGGGATCATCAAAAATTTTGATATTTTTTTATAACCCAAGCCTGACTTGCACTTCTCCACAACTTTGTCCCTGACTTGCCATGGCTTGTAGATCTCCTGACTTGCCTGGCTTGTAGATCTCCTTGGTTTTTGTGGTGTTGTTTGATTGGCTTAATGGTGCTTACAGCCTCTGGGGCCTTTCGGGAAAGGTGTGCATATGACTGACAGACCATGTGACACTTGTTGCAAACAGGTGGCATTTATTTCACTAAGCATGGGACTTCTGAAGGTAATTGTTTAAACCATAACTTTTTAGGGGCTTCATAACAAAAGGGGTAAATACAAATGCACATGCCAATTTACTTCTACAGATTTTTTTTTTAAAAAAAACGTAAGACTAATTTGTGCAGATGCATCACATACAATTCAGATTAAAAAGTAAAAAAAAAAATACGAGTTGTAATGTAATAAAATAGGTAAAAATTCAAGGATGGTGTTAAATACTTTTGCAAGGCACTGATTATCAATAAGCTCAATTCATTCAAACTGACATATATATAGATCTTTTTTTTGTGTGTGTGTTAGCATCATCTCTTATTCAATAAATGTTTTAATCAGTGTATCGGTCATGTTGCACTGATCTGACATTGTGTTGATACAACATGAAGTAGCTTTTGAGTAGTTAAATTACTTTGGCCATATTTGTGTAACTTACGTTTGCTGTATTTCTGGGTGGTAACTTTTGTGTACTGAAGCCTAATTTATTGCCAGGTAACTGATAGCTACATTTTACAATTTGCTTGCTCACTACTGCCTACATATTTAAACCAACATTATATCTCAGTAAAAAGTCTTAACATTTTAGTGTTAAGACACATTTCTCTTACCTGAACTCATTTGTGAAATCAAAATTAGCTATTTGCAGAAGCGTTCTGTAACTCGTTTGAACACAATTGATCGGATATTCTAAGTGACGTTCTTTAAGTTTTATTGCCATGACAACCAACCGTCTCAACTTCCAAAGTTTTAGGGAAACTTCTATCATATTTTGTTAACATTAGATGACTCATAAATCCTAGAAAATAAAGTTTACTTGTAGTGTTGTTATACTTTTGGTGATTTTTTAAAATATAATGTTATTTCTTTATTCTACAGCTTCAAATACACGAATATTGAATATTATGCAAATTCTGCGAAGACGTCAATTAACGACTACGGGAGACGAGACAGCCAATAGCTACTTTCCTTACTGAGGAGTTTTCAACTTGTTACCAAGTGTAGTTTCTTTCCACCACGGGGCACTATTGCCACCAGAAACAGCACCAGTAATTTTGTGTCAGGAAAAGTTCAAATGGCAGGCAGAATAACGTTTAGAACACCCTTTATGCTTACTGTGTTATTAAAATCTTAAAGGTATATTTAGATTAGCAAAACTAGGCAATGGTTTTTTAATACAATTATTTGTATTGTATATGCATGGATATAGTCTGGATTGTAATATCTATTTAATAAATTTATACAAACATTTAGTTTTCATTATATCATTATATTATAATAGTATATTATTTACTGCATGGTAATCCAACAGTAGTACAAGTTGACAACACAGATTATAGGACTTTGAAAATAAGTGATGCTCAGAATATTTCAAGTAGCAGCTAAATCACTGCTCGCGTTTGAGAGTTGCTGGTGTGAGTTCATGGAACAACATAAGCTCCAGTTGCACCACCGAGACTGTTCACACAATGAGACTGCTGTGCTCGACTTCTCTGGTCCTCTCAGGTGAGTTTCATCTTATTTTCAAGTTGAACTGGTTTTATAATGTGTCCTGGTAAAAATCTTTGTTAAAGTTTGTAGTTTGCTAGTCTTTAATAACCTACCTAAGATTCTTAAATGTTAGGATACAGAATGAGCTTTTGTTCAGATCAGTGGATAAAACATTTTTGTTTTTAAAAGCATTATTATTTTTACTGTTGTATACTATTTGCTAATAGTATTCTTTATCCATATGGCATGCAATACTGACCATTTAAATGTATTAGTAAATGTTATTCATTCGAAGATTTACAAGACATCAATAGTATAATGTCTTCCATTAAAGAACAAAATGTCTTAGCAAATATACAAAATAGAAAAATAGATGGTGAACAAAATAATAGGAACATGTTGTGAAGGAACAGGGTTGCAAATTGCAACTATTTTCTATATGAATATAAACATGTTAAGAAGCTAAGAACATGTTTTTATTTAGTCACTTTGGTCACTATGGTGGCTCAGAAAACCCCAAGAAGTAAAAGAGGCCTGATGGAGCTTGCTGGAATTATCAAATGCACAACAGGCAGGTCAGGTTTATCCTACGTGATGTATGGATGTTACTGCGGTCTGGGAGGTAAAGGCTGGCCCAGAGACAAGGCAGACTGGTAAGACAATTAAAATATCATTTATCACATCTGCACCTAACTATTTGTATTGTCCTTGAAATTATATGTACATCCACTGTGTACTTTTCAAACTGTTTTCTTCACAGCCAAGTTAAAAAAAAAGAGTAAGTTAGAAGGAGCACACCCAAATCGTCTTGTGCTAAATGCAGGCAACTGATAGAAGCCAACAGAGAAAGACAAGTAGTGGACATACTTACATACAGATATACAGTAGCATTTAAGTTGTTTGCTCAGTGAGAAAAAATCTGGAGGGGGAGATTATGGAGTAGTGAACTTGGAGGGTCGGGTCATGATCAATCATGAGTAACCAAGGATTTGTTTTTAGTATAGTAAAGATTAGACAACCCATAGGCCTAAATTAATAAGACCAATAAGATCAGGTAGAATAAAAAATACCAACCCCTTGGGCTCGCAAGTGCTTGCTTGTTAAGGGACATAAAAACTCCTCCCAGATTGAGATTCAAATTTGGATCCCTAGTATCCCCATATTGCTCTCCAAAATTATTAAGGATATTAACTTCCTCACGTAGGTTATGTTAGTGTTTCTGTGTCAAAAGTGTGGTCTTCCTGGGATTCTTACCACTGTGTCTTATTTTATTTAGATAATGATTTATTTTGTGAGCTTACAGTGTACTTAGTGTCTGCAAATTAGCTTAAATTTGTTGGGAGTTAAATATATACTCTTACAGGACCCTTTATGTCCTTGATTTTACAACCACTTATCTACAATCTATTTACCATAGAGATACACATTGTAGTTCTATAACAACTCTAGTCCACCTGTTTCACTGTATACTTAAGTCACTACTAAGTTAATTTCCTTTACTCTGTTCTTTAATGATCATTTGTTGTTGCACAGTTTTGCACACTGTGGGAGCATCTGACAATGGACCAGTGTAATTGTGTAATCAAAACACCTGTAAAAACAAATTTCTTATGTTGAATAAAAAAGTAACATACACTTTCAGGTGCTGCCATAAGCATGACTGCTGCTATGGAGAAGCAGAACTTGCTGGCTGCCAAACAAGAACTGAGAAATATCATTGGATTTGTGAGGATAAAGAGGCTGACTGTGGTAAGTGTTGCAAGACAGACTTAACAAGCTTTAAGCTAAAAAAAGACCCTGAGCTTTGCTCTGTTAGCGTTAAAACAGTCAAATATGTTGCCTTATTTATCTTGGATGTAAGGAAAAGTGTGTACTGTATAGTTTTGTACTGTTGTTTTGACAGTTGGTGGAATAGGTTTGCCTCCACTGTATGACATTTCAAGTCTTTTTTTTTTACCACAGTAAACTGCAATTCAAAATATCCAGAAATAACCTAAACATGTGGTGATGCTAACTACATGGTAAAAACCGAAATATATGCGGGAGAATCTGACTTCACTGTAAAGTGGTAAATGCTGTTTATAGCTAAGGAAGTGGAGACATTTAAATAAGATCACAATTGCAAAGTATGTTTTTCCTGCATTTAAAGCTGTGGTTCTCAACATTTCAGAGTAGGCGCCAATCCTGCGATAAACAAAGGCTTCCAGATACCCCTTATAGATTATAAATAATAATAAAACAAATACATGTTAACAAATATATGTGATATACAGAATATATATAAATTAATATATATATATATATATATATTTACATAATGTACAGGGATGGCATGGTGGCTTAGTGGTTAAGTGGTTAGCATGTTCGCCTCTCACTGCTGGGATTCCTGTTTTAAATCCCAATCTGGGTGGAGTTTTTATGTTCTCCCCATGTCTGCTTGGATTTCCTCCAGATTTTCTGCTTTCCACCCAATATCCAAAAACATTGATTTAAGGTAAATTAAATGCTCAAAACAAAATTGTCTGTATATGTGTGTGTGAGTGAGTGCCCAGCGATGGATTGGCACCCGGTCCCGGGTGCACTTGCCCAGTATGGGGTATGGGGACCATCCACGACCCTCGGAAGATAGTGAATGAAGATAGTGAAGAGAGTGAATGAATGAATATATAATGTACATTGCATCCAGTCTACAAACCGGATTCCAAAAGAGTTGGGACACTTAACAAATTATGAATAAAAACTGAATGCAATGTTCTGGAGGTGCCAACATCTAATCTTTTATTCAGAATAGAACACAAATCAAAGATCAAAAGTTTAAACTGAGAGAATGTATAATTTTGAGGGAAAATTATGTTGTTTCAAAATTTCATGGCGTCAACAAATCCCAAAAAAGTTGGGACAAGGCCATTTTTACCACTGTGTGGCATCCCCCCTTCTTCTTGCTCTTCATTCGTCTTGAGCTTTCTTTGTCGCACCTTCTCTTTTTGATGTGCCAAATGTTCTCTATAAGTGAAAGATCTGGACTGCAGGCCGGCCATTTCAGTACTGGATCATTCTCCTACATAGCCATGATGTTGTGATAGCTGCAGAATGTGGTCTGGCATTATCTTGTTGGAAAATGCAGGGTCTTCCCTGAAAGAGATGACGTCTAGATGGGAGCATATGTTGTTCTAGAAACTGAACATTAATGGTGCCTTTCCAGACATGAAAGCTGCCCATGCCACAAGCACTCATGCAAACCAGTGACCCTGCAATCAGTGATGCAGGCTTCTGAACGAAGCGTTGATAACAACTTGGGTTATCCTTGTCCTCTCTGGTTCGGAGGTCATGGCGTTACAGTGTTCCATAAAGAACTTCAAATCGTGACTCATCTGACTATAGAACAGTCTTCCATTTTACCACACTCCATTTTAAAAGACCCCTGGCCCAGTGCAAACGTCTGAGCTTGTGGAGCTTGCTTGGAAATGGCTTCCTCTTTGCACTGTAGAGTTTCAGCTGGCAACAGCGGCTGGCACGGTGGATTGTGTTCACTGACAATGCTTTCTGGCAGTATTCCTGAGTCCATTCTGTTATTTCCTTGACAGTGGCATTCCTGTTTGAGGTGCAGTGATGTTTAAGGGCCCAGCGATCACGAGCATCTAGTAGTTTTACGACCTTGGCTTTTATGCACCGTGACTGCTCCAGATTCTCTGAATCTTTTGATGTTCTGCACGGTTAATGATAACTTGATAACAAATCTTTGCCATTTTATGCTGGGTAACACCATTCTGGTACTGTGATTTTTTTTTCCTGCACAACAATAGTGGAATTGGTGGTCTTCTTACCATCTTGGCTTCAGAGAGACACTGAGAAGCTTTTTATACCTGATCATGTTGTCAGTTGACCTAATTAGTGTTAATTGGTCTTCCAGCTGTCGTTATATGCTCAATTTCCTTTTCCCAGCCACTTGATGCTACTTGTTCCAACTTTTTTGAGATTTGTTGACACTGAAATTTAAAAAATAAAATATTGACATTTGTCATCTTCACATCATTGCATCCAGTTTTTATTTACAATTTGTTTAGAGTCCTAACTTTTTTGGAATCCAGTTTGTGTAATAAATTGAATCATTCCGTGTAAAAAGTTACAGAAAGTAAATAAATCTGATTGATATTAATAATTGATCAGACAGAGGACAGCCCGGTTGTTGTGGTGTATCTTACCTTTGTCTGAAGATCTCACATTAAGAAATAATTCATAGATTGTGATTTTGGGTAAAAAAAAAAAAAAAATGTCGAGATCATCAGGTAACAGGTAAACACCAATCAATACAGCTTTTAAATTGAAAAAAAATAATTGAGGAAACTCTGCTTTATTTTATTGGTTCATCATGTTACACAGCTGCACAACATTCTGAAGCGAAAACCTCGCTGACAGAGGGAGGACCATGCTCTGTGGTATTAAGTTGTTGTAGGAAGAGACCTTGTGAGGTCCAAGGCTCCTCAGCAAATCACACAGAGTTCATTGGTTAAAGGCTGGTGCAAAATCCCATGATGTCAGATCACTGAGGTCGTCATGGAAACCTCCGTAACATTTCAGCAGAAGGTGTTCTGAGGCACACGAGTGCAAATGTAATGTTACCATGGTGATGTGTGACCGCCCAGCTACGGTTGTTAATGTGATGGAACGTTGATCACAACATTAGAATGTGTATTCATCACCTCATGCGAAACCACGAGAGAAGGCGGTGCCTCAGCTGAAGCTCAGTGTGATGGAGCTCAGCTCTCCAACTCATTCATGTCCACATCAGACTCCAGCACAGTTAGTAATTAGTATGTGGACACTGTGTAAGGACTGGAATGTGATGGGATTGATCAGGATTACAGAGCCCACAGCGGGAGTTTAACCCCATCATCACGTGCTGGGACATATACACACTGTACACAGCGCCACTCACAGAGTTTTCAGCTTGTTGGAAAAAAGAAGCAGCAGCAGCTCATACATTAGGCAGAGTGACAGGACGAGGGCCGTGCTGCTCAGGGGCCCGAACGCCATCATGGCCAACACCGCATACAGCAGCACCAGCAGTAGCATCGTCCGGTAGCTGGCCAGCACGCGCAGACTGAGTCGCGGCCTCCTGTCCCACCCGCCCTTCTGACGAACCACCGGACTCCTACGCCGCCACTCATCCGCGGAGGAGGAGGAACTCAGGTAGAACCTGCTGATCCGACCCAGGACGTCCTGCCGCGAGCACACCGCCTCCATCTGATCTCCTAACTGACAGTACAGGACACAATATATGAATACAGATGTGGATTATGGACAAATATACATCTATGGCGGTGTGATAACAGTTTGGAGAAGGCCCCAAATGCTAACAATAGTAATTTGGGGGCCACAGTTTAGCCCCTACTGCTTTAGAGTACAAGGTGGTCGGTATAGGGAGAGGATGGGGGAGGACGTACCCGATGGTTAATAAAGGAGGAGATCCGGAACAGAAGTCGCACCAGGAAGGCATTTTCATAACTCCGAATGGGCTGAAGTTCTGGATCGCCCTGATATTCAATCTCAAACCGCCGCACGCCGTTAATAATCTGCATCAAACATCTGACTGTTAGTGATGGTAAACACAGGGTCACGTCTACAAAAAACACTCTGTGATGTCATTCTAATCCACCTATGTTGGAGTAAAACACACACACAGACGGATTACCTGCATGCGACCCAGCTCTGTGAGGACCAGCCCATTCTCAGTGTGGATGCAGTCTGGGAGCTGCGTGCTCTCACCATCCTCCTCCGTCGCCGTAACGCTGGCCAGAACATGAGAAAGCTGTCCTGGGTTCAGCTACAGGAGGAATCATCAGGGCTTATAATGATTATCATTATTATTATTAATATTAGAGTGTTTATTTAGCTTCCTGTCTCTTATGAACTCCCTCTTCCATACAGAGTCTGAACCCAAAAAAACCCAAACCTGAAGAATGAACCGATTTCTGCTAAAGGGGAACACAACACTGACCTCAAATATCTGCCTCAGGTAATCCAGAGCCTTGTCCAGGAACTCATGAGTCTTCTTCAGGCACTCCCCCGAATCCTCAGCTTCTCCTCCAGCCAGGGTGTGGGCAGAGTCAGCGTGGCTCAGGCTGAACCAGGACAGAATGGAGGTGTTGGCGCTGGCGTCATGAGAGCGGTCCGACATCCTCTTGGCGGTCTGGCGTGCCTGGGCGATGATGTGCACCAGCTTCAGAACCTGCAGCAGATCAGAGCTTCACGTTATCGGCCGTCTTTATGTGAACGCCGTCAGCATTAGAACCCTCACCAACCCACCAGTGCGCGGAGCTCACTCCCGAACATCTGCTGGTACTGACAGTCCTGTCCCTCCAGACCGTACACGTGACTCTTCACCTTGAAGACGGCGTCTGTCCCCGAGGGCTGGCGGGAGGACAGGAAGCTGCCCCCGTGCGAGGGAGACAAGAAGACACGTGCCTGCCGGTGGTGGAGAACGTGTTCGGGTTCTAAGAACAGCTGCTCGCCTAAAGAACGACAGCTGTAATCATTAATCTCATTACATTTGAACAGCCCAAAAAAGACTGACATCCGCACACTCATCACCCATCCCAACCCCGGGTGCTCTGCACTGTACCTTTCTTGATCATCTCTGACAGGTTGGGCTGAGCCAACACTTTGGCCACTCGAAACACCATGAGAGCATTTTTGGGGTTCACCAGATCCATGCGCAGAGCTCGGTTTAGAAAACCCTGGAACAGCTTGGTGTACATCAGCAGGTTCTCCTGAACAAACCATGCCCTGAGGAGGCAGACAGCACCATTATTCAATACCAACCAGAAGGAAACTGAAGCAAGAGGTGACTGTTCATCTTTTTTTGGATTAAAGATATTTAACACTAGTACTACAGGGTGGGCCACAAGTATGGATGCACCCTGATAAAATGGAAGTGGTTGCTGATACCACCTTATCATTTGTGGCATATTAGTACATGGGAGGGGAAAAACATTTGAGGCCGGGTGATGACCACGGTGGTCATCTGCAAAGCCACCATTATAAGATCAACTTTAATTTTTTCAATGAGAAGGGGTCCTGTGACACATCAAACACATAAGAGAATTGCACAAGAAAAACAAGGGTGTGCTCATTTTTAACGTAGCGTTATTCATTGTTGAGTTGTTAACACGTTTGTGACATGGAGCAACGACAGTTCCCCACTAAGGGATGTGCTCAGAGTGCTGCCCATTGTGTTGAACAAGATTCTCTTCTTCCACTCTTGACTAAGGCTATGGTGTACCCCATGAAAATCCAGGATGTGGGGCACCTGAAACAATGGATATAGGAGGCCTGGGGTAGCATTTCTTCTGCAGTACTTCTCTTCGTCTCAATCGTGTTGACAATTCAACAAAATAAGCAACACTGAGCATTTAGTGGGTTACATCATTGCTCAGTGTCAGAAATGGATCTATAACGTATCTATACTGGATCAATAACATGTATGGCCCACCCTGTATGTTATTGTCTTTTACGGTTTTACAGTGACCAGTGAGTGTTGATTAGGTCCAGGAGCCCGGACCTGCCACCCGTACAGACCATCATCATCATCTAACCATCTCTCTAAAGCAAAAGTTTCAAACTCTGTCCTGCGGGCCATATTTGGCCCACAGTGTAATCATATATGGCCAGCGAAACAATACTGAGTGACACAGAGCTGGTCTACTGGTACTACACAGCGCATGTATAGCTTTGTATCACTGAAGCAGATGTACTTGAGTGGAGTACAGTACCACAACTACCAATCCCAGAATGGTCTGCTGGTGTTTTGCTAGGTTACAAGAACCTAGATATGATTTAAAGACACCAGAAGGAAATGTTTTTACAACAGACTATACTCAAAAAATAAGTAATCTATATACAACCCCTGGCAAATATTATGAAATCACCAGTCTTTGAGGAAAGGCATTTGCAATGGCAACTTTCTGGCTTTAACAAACACTAAAAGAAAAATAGTTGTGGCAGCCAGTTAGCTTTTTAGAACAAGCGCAGGGAAAAAATTATGGAATTACCCTGCAAATTTTCATTATAAACATCAACACCTGCATCAGATTAAATCTGCAGTTGCAACAAGTGGACTGACATGAATCATGGCTCCAACACCAGAGATGTCAATTAAAACAAAGGAGAGGATTATCAAACTCCTTAAAGAGGGTAAAATTATCACTCAGTGTTGCGCAAGATGTTGGTTGTTTACAGTCAGCTGTGTCAAAAACCTGGACCAACAGTACAAACAACTTTGGAAGGTGGTTAAAGGCAAGCTGGATGAAAGTCATATTCAGTGATGAATCTCAAATCTGCATTGGGCAAGGTGATGCTGGAACTTTTGTTTGGTGCCGTTCCAATGAGATTTATGCAGGCGACTGTCTGAAGAAAACACGCAAATTTCCAATCATTGATGAGGGCTGCATGTCGGGCAAAGGCACTGGGGAGATGGCGTTCATTACATCTTCAATAAACGCATAGGTTTACATTGACATTTTGGACACTTTTCTTATCCCATCCATCAAAAGGATGTTTGGGGATGATGAAATTATTTTCCAGATGATAATGCACCTTAATGGAGCAAATAAATATGCACACACTGCCTAGCAAAAGTATCCAGCCCCCTTGAACTTTTCAAACTTTTGCCACATTTCAGGCTTCAAGCAAACAGATTATGAAACTGTATTTTTTTGTAAAGAATCAACATCAAGTGGAACACAATCGTGAAGTGGAACTAAAGTTATTGGATATTATTTTTGTGATAGTCTCTGAGAGTTTAAAGCGCAGAGAGCATCATGAAAACCAAGCCACACACGGCAGGTCCAGCATACTGTTGTGGAGAAGATTAAAGAGATTTGGATACAAAATGATTTCCAAGCTTTAAACATCTGGAGGAGCACTGTGCAAGTGAACATTTTGAAATGGAAGGAGTATCAGACCACTGCAAATCTACAAGACCCGGTTGTCCCTCTAAACTTTCAGCTCAAACAAAGGAAAAGCCTGAGCAGAGATGTAGCCAAGAGGCCCATGATCACTCTGGATGAACCGCAGAGATCTACAGCTGAGGTGGGAAACTCAATTAGTTGTACACTGCACAAATCTGGCCCTTATGGAAGAGTGGCAAGAAGAAAGCCATTTCTTAAAGATAGCCATAAAAAGTCTCATTTAAAGTCTGCCACAAGCCACCTGGGCGACTCACCAAACATGTGGAAGGTGCTCTGTTCAGATTAAACCTAAAATCAATCTTTTTGGCCACAATGTAAAATGTTATGTTTAGCATTAAAGCAACAAAGCTCATCACCCTGAACACACCATCCTCACTGTCAAACATGGTGGTAACAGCATCATGATTTGGGCCTGCTTTTCTTCAGCAGGGACAGGGAAGTTGGTTAAAATTAATGGTAAGATGGATGGAGCCAAATATAAGACTATTTTGGAAGAAAACCTGTTGAAGTCTGCAGAAGACCTGAGACTGGGATGGAGATTTATCTTCCAAGACCATGATCCATAACATGAAGCAAAATGAAGAAAAGTTGAAGGGGGCCAAATACTTTTGCAAGATTTTTCTGGAAAAATGTCAGACAAAACTGTTGCTCTCGAACTTCGCAACATGGCCGTAACCTTTGTTTGCCTACATTGGGCTATCCGTTGTTTATAGTCATGAAAGCATTGTTATATAGTCTGCTCAACAATACGCAGACTACAGGAATACTTTCGGAGTTTATGGTGGCGATGCAGTGATAGGACCAGCAGCGTTATACTGGGAAAGGGCTCAATTGTGTGGCATATGCTACTAAATAATAAATATTTAGGTCGGCTAATAAATATTAAATGTTGGCCCACGACTGTTTGGCTTGCTGTGTATTTGACACCACTGCTCTAAAGGGTCAGTGCTGTGTAAAAGGCGGCAGTGACCGTGTTAGTGTGAATGTAGCCTCTGGTTCAGTATACAGTACCATTTCTCTGGAACATCTCGGTTTGGTACTTCCACTTTGGGATTGGGTTTCTCCCCCGTGTAGCGCCAGGGCTGAATATAACTCAGCCATGTTTCCATCACCTGTGAACACCCACCTCAGATCAGACATACATTCTCAGTGTGTAATCAGCTTTATGAGTACTGATTCTGTGCTTCATCCTGCACCATGAGAACTAAGAACCTCCGACCACTGACATGTACTGAACATTAATAAAGCCGAGTGACACTGTAATATGGACCTACAGCTCTGAAGGAGGCATCCAGGGGCCAGTGACTGAAGCAGTGCTGCAGGAAGACGTAGAGTTTCTGCTGAACGAACCTCTGCACCACCACCCTAGGACACAGACAGGAGTTAACTCTGCAGTAGGAGAGCAGCCTGCTGTAGACCTCGGGGTCTGGTTACGATTCCATTCCCTGGATTTTATAAATGTACCTCTTGAACTCCTCGAGGGGGCTTGCATGCGAGTGTGTGGATGGCGAGGAGGAAACCTGCTCCGGTTTTAAGCTGTTGGAGAAGGCATGCAGGTGTTTGACCAACAGCCGCACCACCAGGACGTGCTCCTCCGTCGGGTTAAAGGGCTCCTGAGGGCCCACCACACCCCAAAGAACACACATCAACACAACCTTTGTTTTAAAAAAAATCATAACTTTTAATTAAAATGTACAAAACCTTTCATTTAATCATGATTTGATTCCTGAACCCTGAGCTGCCCTTTCTAACTCTAACGAACTACTATTCTGACCTTTTAACCTCCAGGAAGCTCGAATGAAAAGGTAAAAGTACTTGATATGTGTGGAGGGTCCCAGAGCCTGGTGGGGCCGGGGGTTGGCACAGCATGCTGGACATATTGAGGCGGTACTGCAACAACGCCAGCTGAAGAACCCATCACAAAGTGAGGAGGAGAGACACACACACACACACAAACACACACACCCAGGGGAGAAAAGGAGATAAAAACAAAAAAAGAGGGGGAAACCAGGGGGAAGGTGAACATGAGAGGAGAAGGAAAGGAAAAGGCAGAGTGCAGTCAAAAAAAAAGTCATGAAATGGAGGGACATAAACACAATGTTGATCAGAAACACAAACGTTCTGAAGATGTTCATGATGCAGCACTGTAACTCACAGGTGCAGAAGGAACCCAATTTAATCCTCACTGACTGTCAGAAATGTGGACCCCACCCCCATACAGATTAAGACCACACCCACACCACATCGAACCAAAGTCATGTTCACAGAGCACCATGTGAGGGTGGAAGCACCCTCACACCCCATATGATTACAGCCACTGCATCATGGGATTTATATGAATAATAATGAAAAGCAAACCCACCAAAGCACACTCCTGACATCATGCTTCCATAATGAACAAGTGAATAAAGAAGTCACAGCAGACCCACATGCAGATTAACCACGGCGCAGCATGTTGTGACACCTCGTCCCACAAGCCCTAAAGTGCTGACTTAGGCTGACTAAAGCGCTCAAAGACATTGTAGCTCCATTAGAACAGGGTTGATTATTAAAGCAGACTGTCAGAAAGCTTTTAGACCACAGCTTCAGATGCACGCAGTTATTCTGCACGCTGTGGGCGTGCACGGTGGCGAGCGAGGCGTGCAGTTTGCGTCAGCCGGTGCCTCAGGGTGGAGCTGCTCGGCCCATCAGCCATGCAGTGGAGCAAGAAAGATGAGGACTAGAATGGAGACATGTTCTTACCTTCACCTGAGGAGACTGCAGCTTCTGATAGACCTCCAGAGAACAGTGATGAAGCCACATCTCCACAAAGACCTGCATAGAGCCACATCACCATTTATGAGACACACGCTTGTTTACATCAACACAATCAGTGAAGTTACTCATTTAAATAACACCACTAAACACACAAACTCCTCTAATCACATTCTAAAGTGAGATATGCAGAGGGCGCAATGGAGCACAGCCACACTGGTCCTTCCCCAAACTGTTCACATGATGGTCTGGGTATACAGAAGTTTAGCGTGCATGACAGCATTTCTCCTGAGTGAGTGTTCTGACGCTGATATAAAACAGAGCATGGCTCTGTTTGTGAGATGTTTGTCACCTGTAGAAGAGTTTCTGATCTCCAAATCTCCTGGGCTGCAGGATCAGCATTGACCGAGGGCTGGTGAGAGATGTGACGCTTTAGCAGGCTGCTGCTGCTGTGGACGCCGTACCCGAGGTACGGAACACTCTGAGATCTGGAATGAGACAGGTCCGTGATGAGACCAGAAGGTTTTATTCTTCTTTAATGGTTTCAGATTTCCCACCACCCCTCCGTGTCTCTCTCTCTCTCTCTCCCTCTCTCTCTCTCTCTCTCTCTCATTGAAGTTTGTTGTCAGTGTGAGAAGAACCTGTTCTCAACCTCTCTGTGTTCTTATCTCTATTAACCCATCGCTGTCACCCCAGCTCTCCCTCAGCCTGTCTCCCCATTAACTCAGCACACTGCCACTCCTCCAACATGTGCTGTAAGAGAGGTAGTGAGACAGTACTTTACCTTGGAGCAGCAGATGCAACGGTTCCTCTGGGATCAGAGTAAGGAGATGGAGGCACAGTGCCCTCTGTGGGTAGGAAGTGCTTCAGGTAGGCGTCCACAAGAACAAAGTAAGCACTGTCAGAAGAACTGCACTGCTGCCCAGGAGGAAAGTTCTACGTGCACACACACAAGAAGTCAACAGTTCTAGTATTTTCAAAAACAAGAATCAAGAGACAGACAGATGGACGTTGGGCTCACCTTTGGTGCAATCAGACAGTAGGCAAAGTTAAACATGTAGAACTCAAAAGCATCTATAAAACATTAAAGAGATATTTAATGAGTTCTGACATTAATGGATTCAGCACAGACAGACAGACTTACTGAGTGACAGTAAACCAGACATGGGAAACTGCAACTTATTGTGAAACAGGGGGCAATCTGGGAGAACCCCCTCCTGTATCTTGGCCTTCACAGGACCCTAAAAAATAAACAACTTTTTTTATTCTAATGCAAGGAATTGTTTTAATATCTGGATCAGATAATCTGTTCTGAATGCTGTATACTTTCCGACTCACAGGGAGGTAACTGATGGGGACTTCATACTTGTAGTCCTCGGCTTGTAATTTGTAAACCAGCTTCATCATGGGACCTCTATGAGAAACAGGAAGCTTATCATGAGAACAACCTCCTCTACATACACGCATGATGCCCTGATCAGTCACTGTGTCAACTTGTGAATGTGCAAAACACAGTGCAAGTAAATATGTTCTTTGTGTGGGACTAATGTACAACAGGAAACTTTATCTCGCTGCTTTCATCACATTACCTTATAGAACCACACCTCCACCCTACACTTCCCCCCCCACAGACTCGCGCGCACTCCCACAGACTCGCACGCACGCACGCACACTCCCGGGCACGTACGCACACGCACGCACGCACACTCCCGGGCACGTACGCACACGCACGCACGCACACTCCCACGCACACACACTTCCACGCACGCATGCACACACCCCCACACACGCGCGCACACACTCCCACGCACGCGCGCACACACTCCCAC
>JAOUQT010315388.1:0-14606 GCA_025769995.1 Xyliphius kryptos | reverse complement strand
ATCTTCAGACGCCAATAATGCCATAAAATGCTCAAATGTTTTGGTGTGCAGGTGTTGGAAGATTTTTTATTAATTTTATTATTCATTAATAATTGTTTTGCAGATAAATGCTTATATCTTTGCCATACATGGTCTGTCCATTAGTGGCTTTTATTTGTTTAAATCGTGAACTTTTATGGAGTACTCCTTAACCTAGTACTTCAGTGGACAGGTACTCATGTAGCATGGCATTAAGTGAATCTTAATGTTATAAAAATGGCATGTTAGTGAGCTACTACTACTCTACATAAAAGATTAGACAAATTGGGTCGGCTACAACGTTTTGGTTTTTACATTTTGGCAGTTTTACAGTGTTTTGTAAAATAATATAAATCAGAATCATGATATTAGTATTTTTCCTTTATGTCTGATGCCAAATTCAGATTTGTGTTTCAAGAATTCAAGGAGACTTTTATCATTTTCATTGCATATGGTACATTAGACGAAAGACGAAATTGTGCCTCACGGACCCAGATTTACCCTATCCTTTTAAATTAAAACTTAGATTTAAAAATGTAGAAATACGATATAAACATACACCATACAATATAGAATAATTTGGTTGTATATAGGTATACAACTATAGTACAGTACTGGCCAAAAGTGTGGAAATGAATGAGAAGGTGTGTTTTTTTTTCAATGCGTTTTCTGTATTTTACTATTAATTTACTATTTACATTGTAGATTCTCACTGAAGGCATCAAAACTATGAATAAACACATGAAGAATTATGTACTAAGCAAAAAAAAGTGAATTAACTGAAAACATGTTTTATATTTTAGTTTCTTTAAAATAGCCATCCTTCGCTCTGATTACTACTTTGCACACTGTTGGCATTCTCTCAATGAGATTCAATGGGTAGTCACCTAAAAGGGTTTTGAGGTGTGCCTATAAGGGTTAATTAGTATAATTAATTAGAATGACTAGTGTGCAAAGCAGTAATTAGAGCAAAGGGTGGCTATTTTTAAGTCACTAGAATATTTTTGTTAAGTACATAACTCCACGTGTTCATTCATAGTTTTGATGCCTTCAGTGAAAATCTAGAATGTAAATAGTCATGAAAATACAGAAAACGCATTGAATAAGGTTTTTCTAAACTTTGGACCTGTACTGTATTTTTAATATATAAATTTATAAACGTAAATATCACACAATACACAAAAAAATAATGCATTTTTTACCAACAACCTATAAAGACTGCAAGTTGTGTAGACATTTTAAGCAATTAGTGGGAGGGGCCCACTTAAGAGGGATTTTGATAATTTCACTGCATTGATCGTAACTAAATTTAAAGGGGTACTATTTGTTGTTGTCTTTCTGTGGGGAATCCAGTCCAATTTCGGGCTCTGGGCAATTAGTTGCTTTGCTTGCCCTGTTCCAGTGGGCCTGCATACACTGACCAACATATTACATTGCTTGTATTTATGCTTTATATTGTGTAACTAATGTTTTTTTTTTTCCTTTTTTCGTCCTAGGTTCTGTCTCACACACCAGAATATTCTCTTATTAATACACGATAAGTCATGAAGCACCATCATGAAGCTAAAATTCTGGAGCACCCTGAGCAAACCTGTGAAACTACGATTAATGCATGATTTCATATAAACGATTATGCAACTTTAAAAAAAGCAATAACTTTAATGCATCCATATATGCATTCTGTAATGACTGAATCAGCATGCAAAATTGCTGCTGCATGTATTTTGTTTATGTGTAAAACCAGAACAGGCTGAGGAGAAAAAATACGTTGTACGACATATTTAATGGGTATTTCAGCATTTACATTTGTATTTAAAACATTTATGTTTTTTAAACAATATCTAATACAATACAATAAAATAGAATTTATTCAGCACTAAATCTACAATTTGGACAACTGATCATCTTACGTTTTCCTAATTTTCTAAGCATTAACAACCTGATACATCCTTAACTAGGTATGTATTTAGTGTGACATTTTACTGCAAATATGAAACAACCATTTTTAGTTTTGCAAAATTTTGCATGTTACTTTTTTTTTGCATTGTTATTTGTTGCATTCATAACAGTGCAAAATATGTACCCATTGGGTACATCCCCAAACTCTTTTTTTTCTCCCTAGAGGAATATATTATCTTTCCTAGAGTATACATTAACTTTTTATTCACTTCTAAAATTAATACTGCATTATATTAGAATAGGGTTGCCCAGACAGTGCTAATATATAAAAAACATTATTTTTTGTTTTTTTATGTCATTTTCACCATTGATGAAAAACTTATTTTAATAAATTAATAAATTATATGAAAAACAATTAGAGTCCTATGAGCAGCATATATTGTTCAAATTTAATCAATACAGTACTGTGTGATATCATTTAAACATCAAATCATTGAAAAATTAAACAGTAAAATATTTGCTATGATAAACGACCAAGAATTTGGCCCAAGACACTGCTTATGGTGTTTATATAAAACCACATTCTTATACAATAAGGATAAACCAAGCCTCAAGTACCAAATATGTATGTCATATGAGAAAAAAGGCACGTGATTATGCAATATTAACATATAGCATGATTAGTAAATAACCGATTGAATGAAAGGTGGATACTGGCATCACGGCTGAAAAATGATTCAGTAATGTACTGTACATCAAATGAGAACCAGTAGGAGAAATAAATCGGAGACTCTGTTTAAGGTCTTTCATTAAGAATAAAGTCATGAAATGAAACTTGGAATTCAGGATATTTTGATGTAACTGTTGCTTTTAATCACTAAGCATTTGTTCTCTCGCTCCCTAATTGCTAAGATGTCATTATTAAATTTTATTAATTGAAATGAACAGACAGACATTTAGGCCAGACCAGCTATAATATTTAAGGTGTGTGTTTAAAAATGATTACTAGCTTGTCCATATTCTATATAACCTAAGTCAAAAACAAGCAACCCAATTTTATATTAGCATTTAAAAAAATTTTAATAATTAGGAATTGCCGCCCTGTGCATATGAATGATTTATCAGAAACACAGATTCTGTTGTACTTTGCTATGATTAGCACTCTATTTGTGTTGGATATGCATAAAAGTATGGGAATCTACTTACTTTGTGGCGTCGTATTACTTTGTACAACAGCAAAAAAAAATTAAAACGTAGGTCTTTCACAAAAGCAAAAAAGATTAGCTGACTTACTTGTAAAAGGCAGGTAAGGAACATAGCTGGTGATGGGCAATCCCAAACCGTTTTGTAATGTGTTCAAATAAAAAAAAATAAAGTTCATTTTTTAGGTTTACATATAAGTTGAAACTATCGTTGTTAACCATTTTTTTTATTTGGAAATAGAGCATCTACTGACCAATTGTGAGACTTTTTCAACAAACTGTAGCTATTTTTTGATAAAACAAAAGAGAGGTGCCAATACTGCTCGTAGAGAAGCACAGTAGCCAGTACAGAAGCACAACTGTGTTTACTCTGGTCAGTAAGGGGCAGACACCATGATATGAGTTTGCACAATAATTTGGGTGGTTAGAAATAAAAATGCCTTTCTTTGTTTATAGACTTGTTTTTAAAGACTATACTTGACCAGTTAAGTAATGGTTGTTTGGATAATAAATTATGTCAAAAACATATAATTTGTTATATGTATTTTTCTACATTGTTATCTAAAAAAAGTTTAATCCTATGCAGTCTCCACCATTACCCCATTGCAATCGGAAAATTAATAAACCAGTTACAGCTTTAGTGTAGTGTGTGCAGAATTGTTAGGAAAGTTGTATTTGAAAGGATTCTGTTTATTATTGAACAACTGTGTTCTCAATTAACCAAAAAAGACTCATAGATATCAAAGCTTAATATTATTGGAATTTGGAGTGTTTTTTTTTATTTGGCACTTAGGAGGATATCCGTTTGTGCAGGTTACTATTGCTGTGCAGAATTTTTAGGCAACTTAATAAAAACCAAATATATACCCATCTCACTTGTTTATTTTGACCAGGTAAACCAATAGAACACAAAATTTTGAAGAAAAAAAAAAAAAAAAAAAACATTTCTGACATTCAAAAACAAAACCAAAAACAAATCAGTGATCAATACAGCCACCTTTCTTAACAATGACACTTAAAAGCCTTCCATCCATAGATTCTGTCAGGTGCTTGATCTGTTTACAGTCAACATTGCATGCAGCAGCCACCACAGCCTTTCAGACACTGTTCAGTGAGGTGTACTGTTTTCCCTCCCTGTAGATCTCACATTTTATGAGTTACCACAGGTTTTCCATGGGGATCAGATCAAGTGAACAAGTGGACCATGTCATTATTTTTTCTTCATTTAGACCTTTACTGGCCAGCCAGTTTTGGAGTATTAAGATGCATGTGATGGAGCATTGTCCTGCATGAAAATCATGATTTCTTGAACGATACCGACTTCTTCCTGTACCACTGCTTGAATAAGGTGTCTTCCATAAACTGTCAGTAGGTCTGGAAGTGAGCTTCACTCCATCCTTAACCTGAAAAGGTCCTACAAGTTCATCTTTGATGATCCCAGCCCATACCAGTTCCCCACCTCCACCTTGCTGGCATCAGAGTCGGAGTCGTGCTCTTTGCCCTTTACTGATCCAGCCTCGGGCCCACTGTACACTGTAGTTTCATCATACTGGTTGATTCTAAACTACTTACTTCTTATTTGTAAGCCGCTTTGGGTAAAAGCGTCTGCTAAATGTAAATGTGTTCTTGTTTTTCTATAGAATTTTAGTGAGTTTCTCATCCATCTGGTCCATCAAGACACTTTTATTTCATCAGTCCATAAAACAGTCACAGGCCATGTTGCCACAAGGGGGTTACAGAGGCACATGCATCCATCACGGCATTTGGAGAAAAGAACTACAATCCCCAGGAAGCATAGTGGCAATCGGCTCTGACTAGATGCAGCTGCCAGTTTCTTTACACGCCGTCGCCTTTTTTACGCGGAGTGTGTGATCAACTAGTTACTCCTATCAGAAAAACTTATTCCTTAAAAATACATATTGCATTTTTCCCTACTGTCCTATGATATTGGTTGCTGGGGTACGCCTTGGGGCAATATCGCCTTCATTTCTTTCTGTGTGTTATTATATTGTGCGTGCTTTGTTTTTTCTACACGTCCAATTGAACGCTCCGCGTCAATCAGGGCTGAAGTGTACCAGAGGGAGGAGCCAGGAGAGTGGAAGAGAGCAGCCCATTTTACTATTTAATTTTCCATTTAATTAATTTATCTTTTTCATTTTATTGTCGCTTGTCGCATTAAGGCCATATATTCTGACACGCAGTTCATTCTCACAGCTGAGTGGCGCTGCAGGTCTGACACGTGGTTGGAGTGTCGGAGGCCACACCCCTTCTTATTACAGAGATGCACATCACCTGATTTACTTAATTGGTAGTTGGTTTTCAAGCCTATAGAGCTTGGAGTAGGACATCATGTATAAAATGAATGGTGTGATCGAAATAATAATTTGCAAACTCATTCCAATCATGGAAACACTGGGCACACGTAAGAAGCAAACATTTACCAATCTGGCAATGCAAACAAACACGCAGAAATACCTATCTAACATTAATAAAAATCCCATACTGCTAAGCAATAGGCAGTACCTGACACGTATTTATAATGTCGCCATGACACCGTTGACACTGTTGACTGCCGTCTCATGGTTAAGTAATTATAATGTTTTTAACCACAATTAATTGCAAAAAGGATTTCTTTCATCTGTAGGGCTGACTGCTGGGTAAACACTTTAGATAGCTAAGTTAAGTCATTTAAAGCAGTATTTAGTTCACTGTTCACACTGCACTAATATGTGAAAGCTCAAAATAAAAATGCAACTTACTTAAAACTGTGTTTTTGAACTGTTGCTTATAAATACAAAATACTTTTTATATTAAAGTTCTTTCACAGCACGGCATGCTGATAAAAAATTTTTGGACATGGACCCAACCGTGGCCTTTACACACAGGTTAACCTGCATGTGCAGCCTACAGAAAATAAATAAAAGAATCAAAAAACAAATGGGGTGCATACTAATATGGCTTCATCAACTGCATTGGCTGCACTGAGACACTGGGCCCAGCTTTCCCTAGCCGCTGCTGTAACAGAATGCCACCTGCGGGGACTCTTTTTTTTACTAAAAGTCTAGATAATAAGCCATGTTCTAATTCCATGTTCTAGCCAGCACATTGACTTAATGTGTCTTACGGTGCCATCACGGTCAAATAATTAAAAGCACTGATCGCTAAGATCTTTTAAAAGTTAATAAGCCATGCACAGTATGCAGAGGATCTGACACAATGCATGGTGGCATAATGTCCCATCATCAAAACTGAAGCTTATTTACATAATTGGTTACAAATGCACCCGCACTGCATCTGCAGCCAATTACGTAACAGTGCCAAGTCGTTAAATAAGCTTGCTCTTCTAGTGCACTTTTCCCTGCACATACGCTGCACAGCTTTTCAAAGGGTGCATCAGGGACTGTTCGAGCATGCAGAATCCATTGTCTATCTGAGGTTATGTTAGCTGTTTTGTGAAGTATGTAAGATGTGCATGTGCACTGAATTTTATATTGCTTTTATTGTATTCATGAAATACAATTTATAACAAAAAACTTGTAGTTCTTTCTCGCATGAGTAATTATCTTTGATCAAAGTCCATCGCCTTTGCCCCAATGAACTTTAACTCTCTGTGCAAAATTAGATAATTATGATTACAGCCAAGTTAATGTGTAAATGATACAGTTTTACTCTTTTACTGTACAGAGTGATTTTCCAAATGTTGAATAGCATTAAAAATAAACAGATTTATTTATGAAAACTTTTGATTTAACCTTTGTCCCTGAACTCTGATCCTTTCTGAGTGCTTGTTCTTCTCCCAGTGACAGGCCTGTAGTGGTTTGGATGATCGCAGCCAAGTCAGTATATTTATGTTATTAAAAGGTAATTGAATTTAAGTTATTCGAATATCAACGAACACATTCACATGGGTATTTTAAAAAAAAAAAATCTATACCTATAAAACCCAAAGCCCTCACTCGCTGTCATGCACCGGAACGATCCTTGTTATGCAAAAACTAATAAAAGGTACAAAAGTGTAAAAATAACAGGGGTTTTTAATGCAGAGACAACGTGGAACATGGCACAAACAAAAACGGAGTAACTCATAAGACGCTGCGACAAACACGAACAGGGGAAAGGCGTTTAAATAAAGAGCAGGTGGGACACGTGACGGATAAAACACAGCTGAAGATAATGACACGACTTTAAACTGAAACAAGGACCAATTAATGACATGAGGCGCAGACAGGACAAGACCAGGAACGAAAACGAAACTAAGACCCATCAGGCCTTACACTCACTTACTGACTGACTCATCACTATTCTCCCTTTTCCCGACTACCTACAAGATTGAAACTTAACACTGTCATTCCCCACCATGCACTTGGAACAACTAAGCAGTTTTCACTTTTAAAATCCCACCGGAGGGCCCAATCTGAAACACGGGCCCTGATTAAATTGGGCACTTCCACTCACGTCACGAACTTCACATTTGGCAGAAATATATAGGATAACCACTACAGTCATATAGATATAAAAAATTTCAAAAATAATTTCCAACGTGGTATAAAATATGGGCCCTACTCCAATTGGGCACTTCCAGACATCCCACAAACTTCAAATTTGGCAGGTATGTCCAAGATTGTTTCTACATTCATTGAGATATCAAAAATTCCAAAAAATTCCCACAGGGGGCCCACCAGGGGTCCCAATCCAAAATACGGTTCCTACTTTAATTGGACATTTCCACGCACATTCCATACTTCAAATTTGGCAGAGATGTACATGACGACCTCTACACTCATAGAGATATCAAAAATTACAAATAATTTCTACGGGGCCCACCCGGGGACCCAATCCAAAACGTGTTTTGCAATGACTATTGACAAATCTCAGGGTCAGTCTCTTAAGTGAGTCAGCGTAGCAACGCACGATTAGTAGGCTAGTATGCATATAAATGTTAATAATTATCGCTTTTATTTTAATTTTGTGAATCAAAGTAGACTCAACAGAATGCACAATAATAAGCTTATTACAATCTTTATTTCATCCAGAGCTGAGGCATATACGTTGCTGAGTTTAATTTATGCACTAGGTACAGTCATCATTTTTCGATAAAACTGGAAACTTTCAAATTTTGATTATTCAAAATGTATGATTTTATTTATGTATTGGCTGATTGATTTTATATACCTGTTGGATTTATTGACTATTATAAAACGAGTAGTTTTGGTTCTTAAATTTTATTGGCTAAACCTTTTGTCCAGCCGTGACATTACTGACACTGTGCACACCTCTGACCGCTTTACATTCATACAATACAATACATTCTTTTCCCAGTTTTTTTTTTAACTGCTTATTGTAATTTGGCCACAAGATGGTAGTATTTAATAGAGAAAATGGAAACCGGTTATTTTGCAATTAGTGTTAGACTAGATGCTGTGGCAGAACAACCGTTTATTAGCGAATTTGCTTTCAATTAACACGTTTTTTAATTATACATTATTTTTTTTGATATAGTGTGTTTTGCAACCATTTTATAAAATCAATAATAACGTTGTGGTTTATTATGAATTAATCACAGGAAAGAGGTGTTATTGTACTCCGCCTAACAACACCTCTTCCTGCAATTTATTTACAATAATGCACGTCCTCCAGTGACTTATTGCTTTAAAGATGTGTCTCAATAATTTTGTCCACATATATATTCCAGTATTTCTGGAAGGGGGTAAAATGTACTTAATGCACATTTTAGCAAATGCTTTGGATTTTTTTCTGTAGAAAAAAAAAAGCAATTTTATACAAAAAAGTTATTATACTAACTTTAACACTTTTGCGTAAATCCTTACATAAGTGATAGTGACTCAACAGCCAAAACGGCTGTTAAACTCTTTTATTACAAATGCAGTCTTGCCTTTGACTCTCCTTGGTTTTGAGTTTTAATTCCTGGTAATTATTTAAAGTGATAGGAACCAATAAGTCATTCATTCATTTATTTTCATCTGCTTAATCCTCTATGAGGGTCACGGTGGGCTTTCCCATATTACATTATCTTGAATTTCTGTAGCAGGAGTAGAGTTATGTGGAAATTTGTAGTTTTTTTAAAAAAAGAAAAACGTTCTTTTTTGGAAAAAGTCTAAATTTCCAAAAAGTCTAAAGTCTTTAAAAAATAGTTTTTTATTTAATTGAATTGTTAATATTGAAGGAACACATATTGAAAACACAGGCTTTCTGCCTTATCTTTCAGATCAGAGGAGAATGCTGTTTAAACTACCAATACTTTTAACATTTAATTGAAATGCTTTGAACATTTAATATGATATTAATAAAATGTGGTATGTTGGATTTTAGTATGATCTTGGTTGTCACTGCCTCTTTATAGTTGTACAGTTCTTTGTAAGTTCATATTTGGGGCTAAATGAACGTGAGACTTGGATCATGTGCAGCCGGCTGTTGTTTTGAACCAGAAATGGCTAAATCTGTCCCAGGAACGCAGCTGCACCACCCCCATCACCCACTGCACACATCCTCAATCTCATTTTCCTATTTACAGAAACTCAGTGTTACCTCACAGACCTACGTATAGATCTAAACACCACAGTCTGTTCCAAAATGTGTTTCAAAACACAGAAATAGATGCAATATAATCAAAATGGTTAATTAGCAAAGAAGACATGTAAGAAAGATAAATAATATGTCTTAATCATCCCATTACAATATTTTGACTTTATACACTTTCAATTTAGCCTTCAGTTGAGTTAAGTTCTTGTTAAGCTTTTTTTGTGCTTCGTGCAAGACAGAATGCAAAATGAGTGCAGCGACAGTGAGTCCTTTATCAGTGACACTATATAAAAGTTACATTATGGTAAACAACTCGGTCTGTATTAGCCCACTATATAAATATTGTTTTTTATTAGTTTTACTGAGCAGCTGTAGTAAAGGCAGTTGGCAGTTATAAGGTAGCTTTTTCGTATCTGCCAAGTTGAGAGGTTATTTAGAGAGTGATCTTCAAAAGATATTCATTTATAGACTTTATACATGTTTGCCACCTTGTAGCCCAGATTACTCAACTGCAGTTCTCATATTTTGGACACATTGTGAGATTATGAAATTCAGTGGAGGATAGAGTTCTGTTTGCAAAGAGTTAGAGGTTAAAATAAAGCAATAAGGCACGAAGGGGCAAACATTATTTTGACTAAATCACAGGAAAGACCCGAAGCAGAGTACAGCTACACCCCTCGCCTGTGATTTATTCACAATAATGTACAACCTTGAGTGCCTTATTGTTTTATTAAACCTTATAATAAAAAAACAAAGTTCGATTCTTAAATGTGTTTATTTAAAGCAAAATCGCTAATAAACTGGTGTTCCGTGACGCAATCTAGTCCGGTTTTTGTAGTGAACGCTAATGATGCTGAACACACCATCCCCCCCTTGCACCACAGGCACCACATGCAGCTCAGGCACAGTACACTCCCACTCAAACACCTCAGACATCTCACACTCAGGGACAAGCCCCACAGGCACCGCACACTCCCACACACGCACATTGGGTTCAGGGACATGCACCTTGGGCACCGCATGCTTCCACACATGCACCTCAAGCACAGGGAAACGCACCTTCGGGCACCGCACGCTCCCACACACGCACATTATGCTCAGGGACATCTCAGGCACCACACGCTCCCGGGCACATGCATTTCCGGTTTAGGGACATGCACCTCTGGCACCACATGTGCCGGGCAAAATTGGGTAAAATACCAGAGAAATTTAGTAGCGTATAGGCTGGGAGGATGTGATTGTCTAGAAATGAATCAATTTATTCATCCTTGGAATCAAATCGTAAATCGATTCGTTCGTCAGCGCACAGTGATTTATATCCATTCTCCACCCATATGCCATCAGCCCTAAAAAAAAAAACAAAAATAGAAAAAACATGCTCGCCTGGGGTTCTGGACTCCTACAGTTTGGCACGTCTTTCTGTCACGCTTCACTATCACTACCGCTGCGCAGTACATGCACCAAACCGAAGCGCACAAACATGCCAGAGAGAGCCAGACAACACTATTAAGCAGATCAGGAGTTTTATATAAAATGCACAGGTACACAAAACAGAGGTATCGGATAGCAGGGTAACATAAAACAAAGACGTGCGTGGCGGACGGGAAGACAACAAACTCAATACACAAAATACCCGATCACATGCACCAACAAACCAATGACCAAACAGAGTAATTAACTTAAATAGAATACAAATAGAAAAGCTAATACATAAGCTGTTAAACTCCCTCTCTCCATATGAAACACACTGCTTTGTTTCTACATTCATAATCCATTTTCTCAGTTACGCTTACCATGTAGATGAACTTTGTAGTTCCTTAATTACAGACTGTAGTCTATTTGTATCTCAGCATGCTTTGTAAGTCCTCTTTATTCTGTTCACATCTGGTCAGGACCCTCGGGAACCATCACAGATCAGGCATTATTTCAGTAACGAATCATCATTGCAGTGACACAGCTGTGGTGGTGTGCATGGCAATGGAATGAGTGGAGATTTGAACACTCATTTTAACACAAACTTTCATTTTTGTGCACTGTGTTCAGCATTGTGATGAATACAACATACTGTTACTCCCATAGTATGTAGACATTTTTTTTGCAAGTGTAGCGTGAATGTAGGTTTCTATGTACTCAGCATCATCATAAGTGGAGATGATGATTTAAATAAGTGTAAAAACAAGGAAATATGTATACTTATGGAGTGACAGGTGATGCATGTACTGTATATCCATTTTAACCAGCTTTATTTTTTAAGCAGTAAGTTCAGACTGGGGCTTACTTATCTTTACAGAGGTATGTTAAGTTATTTTAAAATTGCTGTCCTTTTCTTCATAGGTTGGTAGATGACCGCTGTGTGGTTCAGCCAGATGCTGGTGACCTGAACAACCCACCAAAGAAGTTCAGAGGTAAGTGTGTGTGTGCGTGTGTGTGCGCACTTTTTATATTGAGTTTATTGTACAGAAATTGATGTTGAGGTCAAAGGTACAAATGCCAGTCTGGGTGTTGTTTCCATGTTCTCTCCTTGTATCCGTTTTGGTTTTCTCCATGTTCACCGGTTTCCACCCACAGTCCAAAAACATGGATTCTATGTGTGTGTGTGTGTGTGTGTGTGTGCCCTCAGTGCCCCAAACGTTATACACCATGGGAAAGACGTGTTATTAGACACAACGCACAAGCGGAGGACAGTTACACCTCTTTCTCATGGTTTATTCACAATAATGCACAACCTTGAGTGCCTCATTGTTTTAATAAAACGGTAACCAACACACTACGATAACAAAAACAAATGCTTTGACTGAAAGCAAAATCGCTAATAAACTAATAAACTGTTCAGCTAATAAACTGAATATAATTCAGTACTTTTTTTTTTTAAATGAATCTCGATACAACCTCGATTTTCGGTTCCTTTTATGAAAAAGTTCTGAAGAACAATATATTTTATATTGTGCATTTATACGAATGTGAAGCGGCTCAGCCAATCAGATTTAAGAACCGAAACCCATTTTATAATAATTGTAACGCTGCTGCATCGCGGAATCTTTGAAATGTAAGGGATTACTGTATATGCTCATTGATTCAGTAATGGATTTGTTCCTTTCTAATTTCTAGGGAGTGGAGAATTGACTCATGAAAAAAATCAAAGAGTCAAATTAGTGTAAAAAATGCTGAGAGTAATCGTTGTTTCTGGATATCAATGTGGATGATTCTGCCGAATACGCGTTAGCACGTTCTAAATGTTTTCAAAACCATACAGCACAACAAACTGTCCATGTTCCATCTACCCGCGCTTTTCCAGTGCCCCTGTAAATCACAGTGACACAAATTCCTTTCACATGGTTGATCTGAATGAAGCATTGAATGTAACTTCCATGTATGGTTTCCACTCGCGGTCCAAACTCTGTGCTACACTTAGCATTACATACTTGCTATGTACAGAGGTGGTTACAGCTAAAGTGCAACTCAGCTTGGTGTGGAGTTTCTCTCTTAATTTAATTTTCCCCTTTTGTGTTTCATGGTCTTTGGTGTTCTGTACTTTTGTATTCTGCATGCGAATGTGTATACAGAATTGTGTGGCCCGCACCGAATGGTTTGTGACTAATGCAACATACCTTTCAACCCTTAGTCTGTTGTCATTCTTTCTGTCTCTGCACTGTCTCTGTTTTAGTTTGGAATTGTGTCTGTTAAAGAAAACAAATTTAATTTGTTTAAAAAAAGAAAATTAATTTGTTGTAAAAAAAGTAGTGGCACTAAAAGTTTTTTTTTCAATATATCAATATATTTTTATCAATCAATATAATTTAATCATTAAGTCATTATCTTCCATGTAATCCTCTACGAGGTAATTTATTTATATAGCACTTTTAAAAGTGTGTTGTCACAAAGCAGCTTTACAGAGTTCAAAGCCTAAACCCCCAAAGAGCAAGCCGAAATGACAGTGGCAAGAAAAAACTTCGTTATGGTGTTAGTATCGTTTTCGTTTTTTTTTTAGGAAGAAACCTTGGGAGGACCAAGGCTCAGTGGAGGACTCATCCTCCTTGTGCGACCGGGCATCATCACAGTGTAGGACAGCCATGTACAGATTGTGTATGATCAGTCCATGTGTCCGTATTTAACAATAGTGAAAATTATATAAACTATTTAAGTCCATCCTCCAGGACTGCAATGCTGTCAGTCCAACAGAAGTCCATTTTCCTTTCCATAATTGTCGTATCCGCAGTGCTCCGGCAGTGCCATAGACAAGGACACGGAGACTCCTCAAGACGCCACCTCAGAAAAACCGACAAGAAACAGTTAGAACTAATAAAGCACCGTAATAAATGTAGTATGATTAACACACAGTGCAGCATGTGACTCCAGAATAACTGACTAGGGCAGCAGAACTAAAAGCGGCAGATACTGCAGACTCTACTAAGTGTAGAGTGCCCCCGGAATAGCATCATTTCAGTGCCACACCCACTACTAATAACGAACAGGGTGAGGTGGTGACATGCCAGCAGAGACCATCCCAGATCACCAACCCAACACAGCCAAACCTGAGAGCTACACCTTTATCTACAGGGAATGAATTGAATGCAAACGTAAACAGATGTGTTTTTTAAATATGGGTGGGGATTTAGAATCATGGACAGTAACTTAAAAGCTGGAAAAGTACGAACAGCTACGCTGTCCAAAGTTGCAAAGTCCAAAGTGTTCTCAAGTTCTTCTGGTCCTGATGCTGGTTTAATGTTTAATTCGGGTAAATGCTGTATGAATGACGCAGCAGTAGAAGCAATAATCGTGTGTTTCACATTAGGTTGTGGTTTAATGATTAGATCAATATTAATTTAATCTTAATCAGTATTAATATTAATTAACTCATGTCACTCCATTCCTCATCTCTCTCCATTGGCTTCCTGTAGCTGCTCGCATTCAGTACAAGGTACTGACTCTGGCCTACAGGACAGTCAC
>JAOUQT010315354.1:0-14608 GCA_025769995.1 Xyliphius kryptos | reverse complement strand
CACCACAGATGCGATTTTTGCTTTGAGAATTCTGATGGAGAAGTATAGAGAAAGTCAGAAAGAGCTACACTGTGGCTTTGTGGATCTAGAGAAAGCTTATGATAGGGTGCAGAGGAAGGAACTGTGTTGGTGTATGAGGAAGTCTGGAGGGGCTGAAAAGTATGATAGATTGTGCATGTATGAGAATAGCATGACAGTAGTGGGTTGTGCTGTAGGAGTGACAGGTAGCTTCAAAGTAAAGGTGGGACTGCATCAAGAATTGGCTCTGAGCCACTTTTTGTTTGCTCTGGTGATGGACAGACTAACAGATGAGATCAGACATATAATTATTGTGGACTATGATGTTTGCAGATGACATTGTGATCTGTAGTGAGAGCAGGGAACAACTATAAGAGAACTTGGAGAGGTGGAGATATGCTCTGGAAAGAAGGGGAATGAAAGTCAACTGTAGACAGAATACATGAGTGTGAATGAGAGGGAGGAAGGTAAAACTGTCAGGCTACAGGAAGAAGTGGTCACAAAGGTGCTGGGTTTTAGATACTTAGGATCTGTCCAAGGAAATAGGGAGTGTGGAAAAGAGGTGAAAAACAGATTACAGTCAGGATGGAGTGGGTGGAGAAAAGTGTCAGGGGTGATGTGTGACAAAAGGCTTGCAGCAAAAGTAAAAGGAAAGGTTTATAAGAGAGTAGTAAATCCAACCTTGTTGTATGGTTCAGAGACAGTGGCACTGACTAAGAGACAGAATGCAGAGCTAGAAGTATATTCACAATAAACTATAGCATGTTAAAGACAAGGGTTGTGCTTAAGTTCAAGACATTGTGGGAGATATGGTGAATATTATTATATTAATTTGTCCCTCTCCTGCTTCTCACTGTAGCAGGCTCTGAAATCTACTGTTTTTTTATTTTTTGTGATGCCTAAAATAAAGCAGGACTGTGACTAACTGTGGTTAGACTCCCCCGGGTAGCAATCAATGACAAGAATTTAGAATGCTCAGTCAGATTGACCAGCAAATTTTGCAAGGCGATGGTGTCATATAACCTTATGACATTCCACTTTTTAACTTTTTTCATTTTGTTTTATGTTGACAGTGTGAATATCAAGGAATAAATCCAAACTTAATGTCCATCTCTTTTTTGTCATTTATTAGATGGACAGATGTAACCTTTGAGTATTAACCATGCATGCAGGAAAATAAACTCTTATCAAACAATCAAGGAAAAATTGAATAAGGCCATGCTAACACAGTGCCTGATCCAGCCTTATCAAGCTACACAGTGGATGAGGGTTACATTGCACTGTACATTTTAAAATACTTTTGCACCAAAAATTTATGCAATTAATCACGATTAATTATTTACAATTATTTAATCACAGTGTGTATGCAGTCTTCATAATTTAAAGATTTATTTATTTGTCTTATTTTGGGAGTGAATAAGAGCTAGTCAGCCTAGTATAAATCATATGTTTAAGGTTAGAAGAACAGTAGCTTAGAAAGCTGAGTGTGTGTCAGTAGTTTTACCACTTTCCATTATGTTTTAATATGTATATGAGTACAATGAGAATACGGTGGTGTTCTCAAATAAAACTAGACTATAAATCTAATAACAGAGGGTATTTACATGCCATCACATTATATTCTCTCAAATTTACTCAGGCTGGTAAGAATTTGCAATAATTCTAAGACTTCTAAAAAAGCTACCAAACTAATGTTTATCATCATATTGTTAGTAGGAGCTCACATTTATATTTAGTACGTTTACACGTGAATACACACTTGCAATCTGTTTGCTATATTTATGAATACACCAGCCTTACCCCGCCATAACACCAGCCTTACTTGCCATAACTCGGATGAGTGATACTCACAAGCATAACATGTCTACAGATACACCCTATACAGTGTGAGGAGACATACTACTAATTAAAAGATTAGACTTACTAAAGTGGATATTGTTTTTTATAAAACATTATATTAAACAGTTATTTAATCAGCCAGTTATTTGGATATGCACAGCACAATGTAAATAAAACTAGATAGAGGTTGCAGTCATAAGAGCTTTGAGTGACCTTTTTTAAATTAATGTTTAGTAAATATGATGGTTATCAGTAGCTATGCAGCAAACTGATCAACAATGAAATTTGATGCAGGAAAGTCTGACAGTCTCCAATTGTCCTGATAAAGCCATATATGATGGTATAAACACTTCCTGCAGCTGCCTATTTAAACACCATGCCTAAGACTCTGTACAGTGTCTGACAGTCGCTTAACATGTGATGTAAACTAATCAGAGTGATTTCCGCAAGGGGAACTGATTTCCTCTGGTTGATCTTGTTTGTGGAACTACATAAATTCTATATAGAACCAAAACTATATTATACGATGAGATTTATAGTCTATCAATTTCTAGGAAATCTGCAATTAGACTACGCATGTGAGATGGCAACCAAGAGTAATTTGCTGCGTATTATTTGTGGTTTGCTTAATTAAAATTCTAACCCTAACATTAACCCCTTTCATATAACTTAATCATAAACCTTTGTAGTGACATCGTAGACAGATGATGAATCTTATTGAATAAGAGAGTTATTGGTCCTGGATCACCTTAATTGATGCAACACGAGGAAACTGATCGTCAGATCATTGCATTAAAGAACACATTTTTTCCTTACTACAATGTCTTTAGAATGCACTGACAAGCAAAAAAATACATTTTTCACAAGCTAGGAACATAAACAAATGCCAATGTTCAGTGACCGTTTGATTAAAAAATTATCCCCTGAGGAATAACAATTGCTGTCAGTCGCATATAGGAAACAACTAATGACATTTTCTTGATTTGTTAAAAGCACCCTTATTCAGTTAGCACTCTGCTGTTATAAGTAATTAAACCAGAGATTAATCAACACTTTTACTGCATCAAGCTGACAAACAAACAGAGCTACAACAATCTGTAAAACCAGGAATGTACTTTCTGTGCTGTCAAATCAAATTCTATTCGTTGCACAGACTGAAGGGAGGAGTAAAAGAATTGCTAGTTTTAATGTTATTCAGGTAGATGTTTTGAGTAAAGGCACAGCACACCACACCACTGCAGTAACAGTTAACAAAATAAAGCAGGAAGAGCTCCATGATTCTTCACACCTGCAAGGTCAAGGCAGATCCAGTCAGGAAGCCGCAGTGTAACTCAGGAATACCACTGAAAACATGAACCTGCCAGGAAATGTAATGAAATACCTCAGATTTGTTCTTTTAACATCTGGTGTGAGAAGATTGTCAGAGTGGTGCTTGGATTATACCGTGCAGAAGAATAGTCTGTCGCATATCATGATTTTATCCCTTTAGGGACTTTTATACAAAATATTATATTAAAATAAATTAGGTTTTTTAGCAGATAAATTGCACAATCATACTGTAATAATCCATGTTTGCTGCCATCAATCTGCACTAAACATTTATAAGTTCAGGCCTTTCATCCCATTCCATTTTCAGCTCATGGCATTTAAACGTCTTTGTCACACTGATATACTGCTAAGAGGTAGCTAGAATTTAGATTTTGTGGCTGTGATGCAGTGAAATTACAGGATAAGTTCATTATGCATCTATGCATCCAAGCCTAACTCAGTGTTAAATAAATTCTGCATTCCTCATTTTTTATCTTAAGCTTCTGCTTCAAGTTTAGTCTCAATCAGATTACATATGATGATCTCTTTGAAGCTATCTTTGTCTTTAAATCTATTTAAGTTAACTGAACCTAATATAAATTAAATTAAATTAAATCAAAACTCTACCCATTATATATCATCAGTCAACTAATCTGCCAGGCTGACAGGGTAATACATCATGTTTTCTCATTTAAGTGTGCACATTCCTTGCACTAAAGGTAATGTACAGATGATTTCATTGTAAGTGAACCTACAGGGCACTACATCTATTTCATTCATTACAACATTAGAGGGGCATTTTTTAAAAAACCTCTCCACATTCTCACGTTTTCAGACCTTTTACATCATGCCATCACAATTTATCCACTGGAAGTCTACTTTTCTGTTACAGGGGCACCTAGAAGGCACTTAATTCTGTACAACTCTAGCAGTTCCCTTATACAAATTTGTAACCCTATATGCCCCATTCTGTAATACAAAAAGGGCACTCTTTGGATACTGTAAATTGTCATATCTGAACATTTTACTCTTTTGATGTGTTGTCATGTTTCTCCTGCGATGACCTGAAACTTTTTACTATAGTCCAACGACTGAAATTGATTATTAACAAAACATCCTCTCCTTCCATATTTACTTTATTAACAATTGAAAGCACTTGAAAAAAACACTCACCATTAATTAAAAAAAAAGATATCCCAGCATATTACGAGACAAAAACAATCAGTTGGATAATCACCAGGACAGCCATCATTGCTGATTTGTTCACTAACGTTAGGTGCCTCTATCTAATACCTTTGACTGGGTATTCAGAAGGTATTTTGATAGAGAGAGAGAAGATTATATTATATTATAATTATATTATATATTTATAATTTATAATATGTTATATTATAAATGCCTAAGGTAATAATACTGTAATAATTCTATTTTATGTGTTTTTATTTTTCTATAACATGTTGGTGTTGGTCTTGCCTTTCTTCAAATGATGAGCCTTCTCTGTTCTAAAATTGGCAAAAAATACACTGGGTTATAGTAGTATTGTTGCTGCTATGGTTGCACTGGTTTTAAATATATTTGAAGGAATAGATTACATTGTTTATTCTCTTGAATAATTTGGAGATGATGAGCAAGTCAACCACTATTAAGGATTTTTAAGAGTAAATTGGATAGCTATCATTTCTAGTTTTAGAAATGTTAGAAATGTTTCTAGTTTTAGAAACATCTCTACATGTATCAGTAAGGGTTTTTTCACATTAAAAAGTGAAAATGACGTATGGTGCTAGATGAAGCCTTTCTTTTTCTACAATAGTGTCAGACCACAGTGAGTACACCAGTCTAGGGTTTATAACTATATCATATTTTCCATTTAAAGGAAAGAGGCAAATAAATTATTTACTCCCTATTTCTTCTTTTACCACAGATAACACTAAAGCTGGTGCCATGGCCTGCTTATCTGTAAGCAGATTCATAAAACAACCACTGTCTATAAAGAACGGTTTACTACAATGTGGCCTAAAAAGTGTTAACAAGAGATTTTGATGCATCATTTTAGCTAAGCTTAAGTTAAGCTCATATTTGCATTCAATTATTATGTACTTGCTTAATCTAATTCATGGAAGCCAGTGCTCAGCAGCTCAGGATGCAAGACACACACAAAGGAAAATTTTGAGACACAGATGTCTTTGGACTGTCGGGTTAAAACCACGCAGACATGAGGAGAACAAGCAAACTCCACAAACCCTACCTGGGAATCGAACCCAAGACCTACTTCAAACCACATCTCCCCTTTCCACCCCTTTATATACATGTAGTTACAGTGAAATTTTAAATAGCCAAAGCTATAGTTAATGTTTTATAATTTAATTGATAATTTTAATCCCAACCCACAGCATAAATACACAACATAACAAAACTGCTTTAAGGCTTATTCAATATAGCAACCTGTCCAGTTATATCAGTTACAGGAAACTAAAACATAAGTCAATTGGCATAATGCAGATTTTATAAAAGGGTGGCATTACCGAGTAATGGCAGTTTTCGTTTTACTTATGTAAATAAAAAGACAATTTGCAATACAGTATGATATATAAACAATATGCGTTTTTATGCAAAACTTCTGTATATTTTATTAACCAAATGTATCAGAATATACTTGCTGAGTGTTATTTCTGAATGTTATATCTCAGTTGGCATTAAGCTGAGATGATGGTCAGTTTATTAGAGCATATAATTGCCATTATTACTGTTGCACTCTTGTTGTGTGGTTAAAATTAAATTAGGTTTAACATGGTCTGCAACACATAATTTACTGTAAGTGTCTGTTTAGGAAAAACCGATCTTATAGCTCATCTCACTTCATTTCTCCATTCTGAAAAAAGCGCTCACCGCAAAGCCCATGCTGAACAATTTGTCTGGCTGAGATTTTCATGGCAAGGCAGCATGAATGATATTGAATTTCTTATTTAACACATTTCTGATGTTTATCCTGACTTATAATTGAAGGTGTATTGTAACTTGTAATCTATACTCAAGGCTCAAGATGCTTAAATATCAAAGTAAATCCAATGCTGCATGTAGATAAAGAAAAATTGGTTAAATCTGCAATTAGCTGGTTTCACTAAGTGTATGTAGATGTAATATTCAGTGAAAATATAATACATAAGAATATTTGCTCGTTCCCTTCAGGGCTGGAGTATTTTTTACATTCAGTGAACCTATTGAGCTCAATGCCATTTTGTTATACAAGATCAGAATCTAAATATCAGCTGTGAAAGGGGTTAAAGCTGCATAACTATGACTTATTTAAATATTATACTACATTAATTATTCCACAGATCACATATTTACATTGTACATTATGAAGAACATTTGAAGAGAATTCTTTTCATAAAGATTATAATTTTGCCTTTACTGCATTTATTTTTAAAGTATGGCTGAATGAAATGTAGATACATATTATATGATTAAGTAAGAAAAATCAGATAAAGTGTGTTATTTTAAATCAATGAGGTTTAGCCTTAAGCCACACACATTACTGATGCCACGATGCACGGATTCTTCTTCAGAAAACAAAGTACAAAAATGTTTATAGAGTAACACTGATGCAACATTAAAAACCACGAGGAATTAATAGAGGTACTTAGTTATTACTTACAGATTTCATTAAAAAGAAAACTATTTGGATAATAATTTAGCATTAAGTGTTTTTGCTATGAAGGTTTTGCTTAAATGTAATTATAAATTCCTCTTGATATGAGTGCATCGGGAGTGTTATAGCTTTTCGTACCTGCAGGAGACACTGATTTCCACTTTGGTGGCGGGGATGTTGCCAGTGATTGGGTCGAACTCACACACGGAGGTCATGCGCTCCAGCTTGTCCATCCCATTTCCTTCCATGGGCACGGGGAAGTTGGCTCTGCCTCCTGCAGCTTTACTTTCCAACGGAGGCTGTAGGCCCAGTATCACCGCGAGAAGAAGTGAGCAGAGGCAAACCGAGGTGCGTTTTGTAAATCCAGTCGGATTAATGGAAAGTCAGGATGCAGCAGAGAGCAGAGGAATGCCAAAGTGCTCACTTGCGGTGAGGGAGAGAGAGAGTGCTCTGGGTAAGCCACACTGAAGCGCGGGTAAAGTAGGGAAACGGAACTCCACCCCTTTTCGCATTTAACCACAAGCTCACACGCTCAGCGCAGCATCGCATTATTAGATGTGCGCTGCTAGCGCATCCATACTTCTTAAATCCTCTCTTCTAAACAGTAGCTTTAGACACTGGAAAAAAGAGCAAATGCCTGTGTTCTCGAAACAAGACTCTAAGCTTCTCTTTACAGACGCTCGAACTTCTCTTTACAGAGACAGACATGTAGACGCACAATACATTTACTCTAAAGGAATCTGTCAGTTAATTCCAGAAGCAGGTCTGCGTCTTACATAGTACTTTCACCATAGGGAACCTTGTCCAATCAATTTTATAGTCTATGAAAGACTATAAAAATCGTTGTCATAAAATAAAAAGATTGCGGAACACAGTTAACATATATATCTATATGTAAATTCTGCGGCACAGCGTACTGTATATCCGTGTCTATTTTCAGTACCACGGCTATGGATAGCTCCCGATCTGCTCGCCAGATTAACGGGTTTGAAGGCAAAAGGCTGGCAAGTTGCTTTTAGGACTCCAGAGATATTAATTTCTAGTTCGAGACTAAGAATATTTAAAATAATATTTCCATTTTAGTATGCGCAAGACGACCACGTTCATTTTACCACGCGGTGATATTTGTGGGCATTTTTTAACCTCATCAAGCTGCATTCGCTGATCAGGACTGATAGTAAAAGCAGAAGGATCTAATTGTGTATTCAGGTACACGTCAAGAGTTCAGCTGTTTAGTTACAAGTACTCTACCCTTCTGCAGTACAGAACAACCCAGGAAAAATAGATTAATACGAGAAGTAATTAATACGTTTTTGCTTTTTAGAGATACAAATGAACTTAAATTTTATAATTATTCCTTTATTTATTTTCTCTAAAGATGTTTTGCGACAATGCTCCATTTTTTAAAGGTCTACAGAAATAAAATGAATAGAATGAGGCACATACTGTCTTAATTCCTGATGTGCCTAGTTTATTTAGCAGGAATTACTGTAGTTCACTCATTTGTTTATCAAACCTGTCCCTACTTATACTGATTATACACATTATTGGCAACTAATTGCTGTTTGCTTAAAGTACAGGTGCATCTCAATAAATTAGAAAACCTTTAAAAAGTTAATATATTTCAGTAAGCAAAACAAACAGTGAAATGCATACATTATATAGATTCATTGCAAGGACAATGATCTATTTCAAGTGTTTATTTGTTTATTACTGTTGATGATTCTTGCTTACAGCCAATGATAACCCAAAATTATTATCTCAGAAGATTTGAATATTTAACACAAAAAACCTGCAAAGGTTTTCTCAGTGTTTAAAATGGTTCCGTAGTCTGGTCCAATAGGTTACATAACCATGGGGAAGACACTGGCAGTAACTGACATACTATACAAGGAGATTATGCCACAAAAGTCATTGCTAAAGAAGCTGACTGTTTACAGAGTGCTGTATCCAAGCATATTAATGGAAAGTTGAGTGGAAGGAAAAAGTGTGGTAAAAAAAAGTTGCAAAGGAACCAGGATCAACACAGCCTTGAAGGAATTGTCAAGAAAAAGCCATTAAACATTTTGGGGAAGATTCACAAGTATACTGCTGCTGAAGTCAGTGCTTTAAAGTCACTACACAGACGTATCCAGGACAAGATGCTAGAAGCATCTTACCTGGGCCACGGAAAAAAAAGAACTGAACTGTTCCTCATTGGTCCAATGTATTGTTTTCAGATAAAGGTAAATTTTGCCTTATAAAATAAATTTGCCTATATAAAATTATGCACCAGATGCAACAATGCAGATGAACAAAGGCTGCTATTAAAGCAACCTGGGCTGCCATAACACACTGATGCAGCAATTCATGCAAAAGGAGCCCCGACCAAGTATTAAGTGCATTTACTGCACATACTTTTCAGTAGACCAAAATATCTGCATTAAAATATTTTTTTTCAGTTGATCTTATATAATATTCTAATTTTCTGAGATAATGATTTTGAGTTTTCATTGGTTGTAAGCAATAATCATCAAAATTAACATAAATAAACACTTGAAATAAATCACTGTGTTTGTAATTAATCTATATAATGTATTCATGTCACTGTTTGTATTAAATTAATGAAATAAATAAACTTTTTGATGATAGTTTAATTTATTTAGATGCACCTGTATATATCATATTATATAAGTATATACATTATGTTTTAAAATTTGCCCACCCACCAAACCATTGAATTCTGGTGTTCCAACATCGAATTTCAGCATGGTACCATGATAGGATACCACCTGTCTTGTCTTGACAATTTCTCACTATTAAATATTCATCTGTCAAAGCTAATGCTAATGCTAACTGATGTGCTACTATTAGTGGGTGTGTAGCATTTTCAGTTATATTTTGGTCTTTTTTATTCAGAAAGTGTTTTTAAATATTATTATAAAACCCTGACCGTAACCCTTCTTGTAAACTCTAACAAACAAACAGTTTTCCAAAGATACAACAAATAATAGAAATCTGAGGGGTAAACTTTGGTAACAAAAAGACTCCATGTTCCTTATAAAACAACATTATCAGTATGAAAATGGGGCTACTGTGATCAGAATTGGTGAGGAAGTAAATTGTAGCCTACAACGCTTCTTACATAACATCTGAATTGAATTCCCTTTTCTTTTTTCATGTTTTGTGCATGTATGTGACTGTGTGTATGTGTGTGGGTGTGTGGGGTCTATTTATCTCTTTGTGGGAATGTCCTCCTAAGGGTAATTTTGTGTTTGCAGTGACATCTTGATGTTCACAATGTCCACAAAATTCGGGGGATCTGTGTGCTCATGCACACTTTGTAGCTAGTACTTAAATAAAAGCGTGTGAAGAAAGTGACCTTTCTATAACAGCCATTTGATTGTGCTAATTTCTGTGGATCATGATACACTAACCAAGATGGACAAAGACAGTGTGATCTGGAATAGAGGGAAATTCACAGGGATTTTGGAGATACTCTTTGGCTCCACTAATGTGTAGCTGTCTTTATATTTCTGTTATGTTAAATATCTGTTGAGTTAAATTTGTTATCATACTAATTTCTAAATATACCTATGGCAATCTGTTCAGCATGTTTACCCACACAGGAGTAATGGTCACCAACAAAACAGACAGACAGCAAAACTCTAGAGATAAATCAGAGTGCAGCATCAGTGCAGCAGCTGTTAAATAGGTTGGAATTATCCATTTTCTCTGTCCTCTCAATCCGTAACGCTTGGATTACCCAAGACACCTCACAAAAGGACAGAAATTGATGGTGCCTGGCTGAAGAAAAAGCATGGCCCAGTCAAATATGCTAAGCTAAATGAGAAAATAGCTGCATCCCAAATGACTCCCTATTGGACACATTGTAATACATATGGTGGGCAAGTCATTATTTCCTACTAGACTCAGCATTACATTATTTCACTCTAAAAACTAAAAAGCCACTCTAAGATACTGAGTATTTATTTTTGAGAAAGTACCGTTCATACATCATGTGAATAAGGTAATGCAAACTTTTGATAGCGATATGGGCAATGAGTTATATTACATTACTTTACTGTTGTTCGCTGTTAAACTCCTCAGGACTACACATCGGACTATACATTGCACTGCACACCTCACTTTATCCAGTTGGCACACCTAAGCTTTCAGTTCTGTTATTTAGATTAATATTTATATAATCAACCAATCTATCTTTCTATTTTATCCATGAAATGATGCCAAAATACATACTATAGTCTATTGCATTGCTATAACTATCATTTCTGAGCCTTAATTTCAAAATACGAAGGCTTTTATACACCGTACATGGCAAAGGCACAGTACAAAATTACAGTAATTACCCACAATATCACTTCCTCTTGTAAACGAAAAAAGAAAAGTAGTAATCCAAAAATAATATTTTCCATCTGTGTTTGTGCTCAATTTGCCATCCCTATTCTACTCCATCCATCACTGAAAATAGACTGCTGCTAACCAAATTACCATTTTGTACAGTTTAAGAATATAGAACATATCCAGCGAAATAATTCCTTTAGCCCTCAGTGACTGTGGATTTTGCAATGCTGTGATTGTAGCACATTTTTTCAATCCAGAAATGGAAGTTTGGTGATTAAAATCCCTTGCAGGACAGATCCTTTGTAATACTTACCAACGGTGGTGACTCCTTTTCAACAGAGTCTGAAAAATTGACCATCATACCTTTGTATGATGACTAATGTATCTTCTGTTTTTATATACATTGGTTTCCTCTTGGTTCCTTTACTGCGTACTCAAATAAATATAATATAAAAGTGTACATGTATATAAATCGATCCCCTATAACTGGTTATCTATTCCTAATCTTTTTTTACTTTATTTAAGATTATCTTATATTGTTTTTTTAAATACAATTATGTTTTATTTATATAGCACTTTTAACAATTAAACATGTTTAACAATGGATTTTTATATAAGTTCCTTTTTTTCCAAACACCTACATAACTACAAATTATTTGCAAGAAAAACTTGTAAAGTACCATTCTTGAAAAAAAAGATGAGTTGAAAAGGTTACAATTTGCTAAGGAACACACAGCATGCTAAAGAAAGCACAACATTCTATAGACAGATTAGAGCAATATTGTCCTTGTTGAGTCTAAATGCCACAGATTGCACCCATGAACACTACATTTAACTCATGGAATTGCAACCATAATGTTTCTCTTACGTTCAAGTCAGACCAAGCATCATGACCAGGTTGAATATATTAAAATACTGGAAGAGGTCATGTTGATTTATGTTAAAGTAGACATTCTCTTAAAAATGGGTGTTTCAGAAGAACAACGACTTCAAGAAGTCCAACAAGTAGGCAACATCATGCTTCCAGACCAACAAGATCGATGTTATAAAGTGGCCAGCCCAATCCCCAGACCTCAGTCAGATTGAGAATTTGTGGAGTTACATTAAAGATGCAAAACACAAGAATGCAGAGGAACTGTAGTTCAGTCAGCTTGAGTTAGATGTTAGTTGACCTTGTCAGAAATAATTTGTACAGTGATTAACAGAAAAGCTAAATCTGTAAATAAATGTATATATAAAGTATAGACTGTAAATATTCGAGTGCGTAAATGCAACTATATATATATATATATATATCGAGTATTAAAAGTACATCACACAAATTAGTTTGAAGCCTTCTTCAAACTAAAGGTGTTAAAGAATGAAATGATGGACACATTGTGCTTACCAGTTGGAATACCAGTTGTTGTTTTTTTTTCAGATAAGATAAAAGACATTACAGTTATTTAACTGTTGTAATTTGAAATGCAGGAAAGGGTTAGAAAAAAATAGAATCACCATACGTAATGCAACTTTATATTATTAGATAGAACATAGATAGAACTGTCAGCAAAAATGTTATTGGAGACCATTTGTTTTGATTAATCAAAGAGCTGTTCAGCTTCAAGACTGCTTAGAAATTCAGCACGGGGAAGCTCAATAACCATGGAGTGGAGGTAGTCCTATTTCTCATTTTTCATGACAGCGATATTGTGATAAATGCCTGAGAGTAAAGGGGATTCTCTTATTTGAATGAAGAAAGCTGATTGGCATGGAATTATTCATGAAACAACATTAAGGTATCTCCTTCTATACGTTGCTGGGTTAGTTCTATATTCTTTTTATTCTATGATATATAGGTGACCTAGATAGACATCTTATTTCTGCCTTTCCCTTAATCAGGGGTTGCCACAGCTAATCAATCTTTTCCACCTCACTCTGTCCTCTGATGTTCTCATTCCTAATCATGTCCATCCTTTTCACTCACAACAAGAACATCAACATCTTAAGCTCTGTAACCTCCAGCTCTGCTTTCTGTCTCTTAGTCAGTGCCACTGTCCCCAAATCATACAACAAGGCTGGTCTCACGCCCTTATACTCTCTTATAAACTTTTCAATTCACTTTTTCTGCAAACCTTTTGACACACATCACTCCAGAATTTTTTTTCAATCCACTTCAATCTGCCTGTACTCTGTTCTTCACCTCTTTTCCACTCTCCCCATTTCGTTAGACAGTTAATTACAATTACCTAAACCTGCACCTTTGTGACTACTTCTTCCTGTAGCCTGAGAGATCTACCTTCCTCCCTCTCATTCACACACATGTATTCTGTCTAACAAGTGTTGACTTTCATTCCCCTCTTTTCCAGAGCATACCTCCACCTCTCTAAGTTCTCTTTCCTCCAGGATGACAACACTACTGATCGCATCACTGTTCATTCATTCACTACAGATCGCAACATTGTTCATGACCAAATTATTCATTTTCCCCATCCATGTATAATGGCTGAAATACCAATGCATAAGCAGCAATAACAAGCAAACACCTTCAGAGTTTAAGCAGAAAACTCCAGAAGCATTTTTCCTAATTATTTGCTTAGATCTTACTTAGAACAACAAATCCTCACCTCATTCTCAAACAAAGTACATGATGTAAGTCACCTCTGAGAAGCTGCTTGTTGTCAGTCTGAAGCTGCTGGTTTTGGGAAGACAGAAACACAGCGTCCTGAATGGCTTCAACCAGCAAAGTCTTGTACCTGCCTTCTGATAGTTGCTTCTGCTCATCTAGCACCTGACGAAATGTCCGAAATACCTACATATTAAAACAAGATGGCATACTCAGCTGCGGCACATGGGGTAGTACTGTCGCCTCACAGCAAGAAGGAAATTTCTGTGTGGAGTTGACATGGTGTCTCAGTTTTCCTGCGATTTTTTCCAGGTGCTCTGGTTTCCTCCTACATTTTAAAGACATACATGCTAGATTAATTTGTCTTTAAAGTGGCCCTTATTTTGTGTGCCCGTGCACCCTATGATGGATTAGCGCCCTGTCTAGGGTGTTCTGCTTTTGCGCTGAGTGGCTATGCTTGCACCGTGACCCTGTGTGGATTAAGTGGAAGATGATAAATGAATGATTGAATGAAAATGAAAAGTTGGACAAAGGCATGTTTACTCCTGGGTACATTTGCATTGGTAGACATATCTGAGCAGCATGCAGGACAGTCAAACCTCTCACGCATTATGTCTGCTATGCCGCACAGTTGTAATCAGATAAACAATTCTTGACATTGTCCTGAAAGGATACTTTCACACATCACTCATGAAGTGTGTGTCACTGATGAAATCCTATAATAATAATACTATTATTAATAATAACTTTGACATACGGGGGTTAGAAAATGAAACTGAAACACCTGGTTTTAGACCACAATAATTTATTAGTATGGTGTAGGGCCTCCTTTTGCGGCCAATACA
>JAOUQT010315346.1:0-14608 GCA_025769995.1 Xyliphius kryptos | reverse complement strand
GAGTTCTGACCTCAACCAAGTTGGGATATTTGTAAGTCGCTTTGGATAAAAGCGTCAGCGAAATGACCAATTATTATATATTAAACAGAAGATAATGAATGAATGAACGGTCAAGTACTGAAAGGTCAACAAGAAGGCCCTGGGTTTAATTCTAAGAAAAGGCAGTCTGGGTCTTTCCAGTTCTCTGTGTTTTTATGATTCACGTGTGAATGTGTTTGTATGTTTGCCTTGTGATGGACTAAAAACCTATTCATATTGTTATTCTCCCTCCTTCTAATGAATGCTGGGTTGGGCTGTGTTTGCAGAAGTGACTTGACTGACTGACAGATGGGACTGAGGATTATTTTACAATTGTTTTTTTGCACATATTTTTCCTCTAATATGTCAAACTTAGTATGTAATTACTGTGCAGTTCAAGTTGCTAAAGTTTGATTCGTGAAGCAGTTTGTTTTTAATCATTAAAACCTGGATTTTAAACAAGTTATTAAATGCATTTAAACAAAACCAGCCCATGACATGTAGGCATTATATATCATATATAATAAATTATTCCAATAGGTTCTTCTAATTTCTGATATTATCCATTCTTCTCACTCAAATCTGCTATAATAACTCCAATACCTGGTGTTGACTCAACCAACTTCAATAACCTACGTCCAATTTCAAATCTTCCGTTCATATCCAAAATTCTTGAAAAAAACAGTAGCTGCTCAACTTCATTCTCACTTATAATAATCTTCACGAACAGTTTCAGTCGGGAATTTTCCACCTCCATAGTACAGAAACAGTGCGTTTTAGAATCACCAATGACCTCCTTATGGCAGCTGATTCTGGACTGGCGACAATTCTCATCCTCCTTGACCTTAGTGCGCGGCCTTTGACACTATTTGTCATGCCACCCTTCTAAATAGTCTAATTTCCATTGGTTTGAGTCATACTCCACTCAATTGGTTTAAATCTTACCTTTCAGGCTACACTCAGGTCATCCAGGTTAAATCATTTACATTGTCGCCTTCATTTGTCACTTTAGGTGTGCCACAGGGCTCGGTCCTGGGCCCCCTCCTTTTCATAACTTACCTCTTGCCTCTTGGCAATATCTTCTGCAAATATAATGTCAATTTTCATTGCTATGTCAATGACACCCATGTCTACCTATCTAGCAAACCATCCTCCTGCCTTCAGATTTCAACCCTCACTGTTTAACAGAAATAAAATCCTGGTTCACAACAAATTTCCATAAATTAAACAGTGATAAGACTGGGGTTCTCCTCGTTGGAACAAAATCATTATTATCTTAAGTGAATAGACTTTCCCTGACTGTTGTGTTGACAACTGCTCAGTTTTTCCCTCTTCTCAGGGTTTCTCTAGTTTCCTCCACAAGCGTAGATTCAATAAATTGCACATATATAGTGGCTTTGTGAGTAAAGTAGCACCCTGTTCTTGGTGTATCTAGACCTCTGGATGGACATAAGGACCCCCCACCCCACATAAATGTGTATAATAAAGATGTTTCTTTGAAGAACGATCACAGCCTATTGCAACAGATCCGAAATGCAGATGATGGTCAGATTGGGCAGAAAATTCTTAAAATGCAAAAAAGACAATGAAAAATAGGACCCTTACTGAAAATCACATAATGCCCCGGTTTTTAAAGCTCAGCTTTTTTTTTAAGTTACATGAACTTACATAATCCAATCTTAACAATTGCATGAGAATGCTGAAGACCGCTTTGTAAACTGTTTAAATCCTTAAAGCTTAACTTGAAAGCATAGCAGACACAAAACAGACTTGAGCCTCAGAGTCATGAATGCGGTCTGAACTTTCACCTTTTAAGAGTGACACTCAGCCAGGTCGGACCGCGATTAGATGATTACAATCAAAAATTTGACTTGATTCGAAATTATGATTAAACTACGGAGTGTTAAAAAAGAAGAACAAAACAAACTTTAAAGCACTGACGTCTGTGTTGTTTTTGAACTGAACATGGAAGTGAATAGATTAACTTTAATAGCAGAGGAATATAAAAGCCAAGCATTTCAAAAGTGTTTTTGATACAAGGCTAAAAATATTGCTTTGTTCATAATCTCTTTGATGCCATCATCCAACTTTTTTTTATTCTTCTCCTTTATCTCTGCAATCCGCACTAAACAGGGGTATGAGCAGAAGAGGTCTCTGTGGCATTGATCTGGAACAATTTTTTTTTCATAGTTAAAAATAATTTGCTTTGAAGATGTTGTTAAGGGAAGACCCCGGCCCTTTACATTATAACTATATGTCTCACAAATGAACTGACCTTCTTTCAGACATAATGCGACTGGTTGGTATGTAAGAACGGCATCGGCCAACGTGAAACACTGGTTACACCCCACTAAGGGTGTGGTATCTTAGTGGTAAGGGTGTTGGATTAGCAATCGTAGGGTCCTGTGTTCAAATCCCAGGTCCACTGAAGTTACCAATGTGGGTCCTTGAGCAAGACCCTTAACTCTCATTGCTCCAAGGATTTTGTATGTAACCCTGTGTTCTGACCCCAAATATTAAGTGGGATACTTGTAAGTCGCTTTGGATAAAAGCGTCTGCTAAATGACCAAATGTAAATGTCCTAATAAAATTTCCCTTTTTTATTTGGAATGTATTTTTTAACAAGTGTTTAAGGAATTTTTGTTTGTGCATCCAGAAGCGCATGTGCGAGATTGATGTGGGAACAGATGATATGACTCGCAGTCCTCCGTGTGATGGTCAGGGATCTGCACACCAAATTCTTTCACACCAAATTCACCAAGCCATGTGTTTTTGGACCCACTGTTGCCAACCAAGGAAAGTCCGAGAAGTCGCTAGACGTTGCTAAATGATGTCTTCTCCTAATTAGCATAACAGTCCATTTGCGTGTTTACGGAATAAATATTGTGGCACAGAAAAAACACTCTAAATATGTTAGAACTACTAATGAACTCTGTAAAAATACTTCTTCTGTTGACTTCAATGCATTGTTTAAACCTGCAATGCATTATTTATTTTTTCACATAAATTACACAATACCGAGCGATGCATTGGCGCCCTGTCCTGGGTGTGTCTGCCCAGTGTCCGAGATGTTCTCCCCTGGATGGGCATGGGGAACCGCCCTGCGACCCTTATAAAGGAATGAGCAGAAGATAATGAATGAATTAATTAAACTACACAATTTAGTTTTTTAAGCTAACTGTTTAGCTTCCTAAATGGAGGTACACGCTGTAGACGAGGAAAGTGACTGACACATCCCACGCTGTCATTAGGGGGTGGGGCTAGTGGAAGATTGAGTATGTCTCTCAAAAACCCAGAAAAAGTTGGTAGATTTGTCGCTATTCACATTTTTTTTTAAAAAAGGAGCCACTGGATGGTCTGAAAAGTCGCTAAATATTGTGACAAAGTAGCTAGGTTGGCAACAGTGTTTGGATTTTGCTTTGTTATGCTAAAAATGAAAGTACCATTCTTAAACTTTCTACAAAACTGAATCCATACAGAGATATGTCCTGCAACGGTGCAAAAGAGATTGGAACGTGGGAGAGTTAGCTCAATGGTTTACTTGTACGTCGCTTTGGATAAAAGTGGCCGTTAAATAACTAAACGGGAACTTTATGGTGAGATCAAAGAAGTGTGAAAATATCTTTACTGCAGATTTTACGTGTGTATATAGACTTTGGCGTTTAGAACATAAAATATAAATGACTATACAGCTCCAGTTGTTTAAGATCCAAAACTACTTTCTTTTATTTATTCTTACAAAATAGCTTCTTCAGAAATATGCACAAAAGAAAGAGCTCAGTGTTACAAAACAAACTGCGAGGCCTGGAAGCCGCTGTACAAAACAGCGCCTCAAAAGGCCGACAACATTGAGTGCTTGTTGATTTGCTTTATGCCATAAAAGGGGCTTTTATAACGGCGGGTCCATTTTCTGCCCATGCTGCAGCCAACAGCTGCTTACCAGTGTCAATGCGGTGACGTATATATAACATGGTCTTTCGATTCCATAGAATAGCTATGGGAACGCATAGCCCCCCCACCGTGCCTGCTGGGTCATTTGCACAGTGGATGTAGAGTCTATTTAGTGTCTTTCGCTGCAGTGTTAAAAGTTTTTGTCTCTGTGTCACCGAGGGAAACGGCTATTGCACATGATTCAGTCATTCCCAGTGACAAGCTCAGAAGGGACTCGATCCCTTTTTCAAAAAACAAACAATGTAGAGACTGCGTACAACTTTTTATGTGAACACGAAGTACCACAATGAGCAGATCAATAATAAGATTAACAGAAAACAGCAGTTCTTTGTCAGACAGCCATAGTTTGTATGAAATAACCATCAACCAGGTGTTTGTGTTCTGTCATGAGACTCTTAGTTCATACACATGTGGCAGGAGTTCCTGCAGGTTGGTACTTTGTCTTATGTCCCTTTAAAGCAGGATGGGGCTTCAGGTAGGGTCCTGTCCCAGTGAACACACAAGCTGCCTTCCTCCTTGCCCTCTTCCTCAGTCTGCGACTGAAAACGTTCTGCCAAGACTGGAGCGTTTTGGAAGTCCAAATCCACATGCCACTGGTAATGCCCACCACCAAAAGCATAAAGATCTTTACCATAAATATTTCCACAGCAGGGATAGAGCTTTTCATGATGCACTCATCTCCATTTCCACCGTTTCCCTCAACGCAGCGATGCTCCCCAGCTAAGATCTTCCAGTAGTCCATGTTAAGGCGCTCGTAGAAGTAACAAGCAATGACGCAGGTGGCAGGCACGGTGTAGAGCACAGAGAACACACCGATTCGCACCATGAGCTTTTCCAGTTTGTCTGTATTCTCGCCTTCAGTCTTCATGACCTTACGAATATGGAACAGAGCCACAAAGCCAGATAGAAGGAAGGACGTGCCAATGATCAAGTAGCAGGACAGGGGGATGAGGACAAAACCGGTCAGTGCCTTGACATCCATGCTGCCCACATAGCACACACCCGTTAGCTCATCACCCGCCACTTTCCTCATGACTAGAATCAAGATTGTCTTTATGGCTGGGATGGCCCAGGCCGCCAGATGAAAGTAGCTACTGTTGGCCTCAATAGCCTCATGACCCCACTTCTTTCCAGCAGCTAAAAACCAGGTTAGAGTCAAAATCACCCACCAGAGAGAGCTAGCCATCCCAAAATAGTAGAGTATTAAAAATACTATGGTGCATCCGGTGCTCTCCAGACCCTCCTGGATTACATACTGGACACCGCTGTCACGGTCACAGGCCACATTTTCGGCGCCAACAAACAGTCTGATGAGGTAGCCTACAGAGTAAACGCAGTAAGACATGGAGAGGAAGATAATTGGACGCTCTGGATATTTAAAACGTTGGGGATCAATAAGAAAGGTGAGGACGGTAAAAGCACTGGAAATGAAGCAAAGAATGGACCAGACAGCCATCCAGACCAGAGAGAATTGCTTGTCTGCCATGCTCCAGTAGACGTCCACTTTGGGGTAACATTTTGGCGCGCAGGACTCACTCTTCTGCACATAGTGGAACTTCCCAGGATTGCCACATGTATCCTTGGCTGGTTTCTCCTTAATAGACAGATCCTGGCTGCCCCCTTGTCTGGGAGGGCGTGAGTCAGTTGGCTGTGTATGAGATCCCTTGGAAGGTTCATCATTACCATTGTTGGGTGCCTCCATGCATAAGAAGTTGGGATCATTTTTATTAGGGAGCTTGGAGCAATCTAAAGAGTCCGGCCACTGGAAATTAAATTGCTTTAAAATTGGGGAACACTTTTGCCTCGCTTGTTCACACATCACGCGGCAGGCTGGGATTGGTGTAGACACCTGCTCAGTACACATGGGTGCGTAGAGTGAACAGAGAAAAAACTTTAGATGACTGTGGCAGCCGAATTCTATGAGAGGAGCAAACTCATGAAGCTTAATGGCAGCCTCACCTTGATCCTCATGTCCCATCAAATTAGGCATCACTGTCAGGTTGTAACCGATGTCCTTGCACAGAGGGATGGCTATTTCTTGGCATCTTCCTTCCCCGGGTCGATCTGGGTCTATCGTACTAATAGCAGATCCGAATTCACATTCGAGGAACAACAGAAGAAGGCTTAGGGGACTCCATCGGAAAATCCAGCACAGCATTTTCACAGTTTTTTCAAAGTTTGCATGTAGTAGATGTTTCACCGTCCCACAAGCATATGGTCGTTTCTTATTTACTTTGTTGTTGCACCAGGTTAGTCAGCCTGGAGTAGTTTGTGAAAGTGAATGTCAACACGCATCCAACAGGTTAACTCCTTAGGTACGCTCGCCGTCTGTGCCAAACATTTCAGAACTTGCAGCAAATCCCAGCATTTGTCTTTGTGACAAGATACAATATATAGAACTGTCTTTTAAACGTGCGTAAATATTCCGAGATTTACTCCTTCAGCTGTCACTGTCCTTTAATCCCGTGAAGTGACGAAGCAACAAAGAGATGGTCATCTTTCAGTGATGAGATTGTAGACTTTTTAATAATAAAAAAGTCACCGAAAGCAGGTTTCTTCAAGTGACACAACCCGTCAGAAGTTTTGATGAGGCAAAGATCCGGCATAAATCCACTCCAAATGAAATATTGAGAAGCTTGAAGTGGTGTTTATCGTCCGGAAGCTTTGGGCATGTGGTTCTCACTCAGACTGAAGCGCTGAGAGCTGGGAGTGTGTGAGGGAGTGAACCTGCTACAAGATCCGCCTTCAAACACAGGCGCTTTGCATAAGAAAGCTTGAACTGACACGCCGATTACACCCCCCTTAAACCCCCTCAAACCCCTGCAGACCTGAAGCGCCCGCAGGAGAAAGTCTTACCAACACTTCTTAACAACGAAGATCACAGCGAAATTCTCATGCACCATTTGTTGACCTGTTTGCTTTTGCTTTGGGCGAGACAACCGGGAACAAAATGGCTTCAAAACACCCCCCTCTTTTAATTTTGGCGCGAACCAGACCGAGAGAAGCGCAGCATTCGCTGAGATGAGTCTCCCTCTCTCTTTATAAACACTGATTTGCACGGTTTTGGTCAATTGTATGTGAGAGGGACAGAGAAGAAGGAGGGTGTTTCATGCCCTCGGATTCGCCTCAGATTTTATTGTTAAGCTGAGCTGGTTTCGGGGGATCGGCTTTTAAATAACGGCTGAAGCTTCATGAGAATTCATACGAAAAGAAGAATGAGAACCGATAAACTCTAATTACGCCAAACATGTCAACAATGCAATGTTTTAAAATACATTTGTATATGTATGATTTATATTTTGACACAGTTTTCTAAAATAGAAATATTCTTCTTATATATAAAAGAAAGTGTGTGTGTCTGTGTAAGTAAGTGTGTGTCCAGCAGTGGGTTGGCAGGCTGTTCTGTGTGTTCTCCCTTGGATGTCCCCCGAGGATTAGAGGATTAAGCGGAACATGATGAGATGAGACAAAATATATCATTTAAAAAGCTTCATAAGAATTCATGCAAAAAGAGGAGAGAACAAGAATAACATTGTGAGAACCAGGGTGGAGTAATGAACAAATAAATCCTAATTATGAAAAATATGTCAACATGGTGGTAAATCTATCCTATCCATGTCCGCATTGGTTTTCTCCAGGTTTCCTGGATTCCTTCAACAAACCAAACACATGAATTTAGTGAATTGGCTGCTTTATATTGTCCCCTCTCAAAATATGGTGTGTGTGTGTGTGTGTGTGTGTGTGTGTGTGTGTGTGTGTGTGTGTGTGTGTGTGTGTCTGTGAGTAAGTGTGTGTCCAGAGATGGAATGGCACCCTGTCCTGTGTGTATCTGCCCAGCACCCGTAATGTTCTCGTTTGGCTGCCCTTTAGGATTAGCGTATTAAGCGGAAGACGATGAGATGAGAGATAAGATACATCATTTCTAATAAAAAAAAAAAGACGGATTGCGCCATAGAAAAACTTAATATCCATCTATTATCTTCCGCTTATTTCTCTGCAAGGGTCGCGGTGGGGTTCCCCATGACCATTTAGTGGAAAACATCTCGGGCGCTGGGCCGATACACCCAGAACAGGGTGCCTATCCATCGCTCGGCACACACTCACTCACACACTACACAGGGCAATTTAGAGCGTTCAATTTACCTGGAATCCATGTTTTTGGAATGTGGGAGGAAACCCGAGAACTCGGAGGAAACCCACACAGACAAGGGAAGAACATGGAAACTCCACCCAGATCGGGATTCAAACCTGAAATCCCCAGCACTGAGAGCCGAACATGCTAACCACTAAGTCACCGTGCCGCCCAAAAAACGTAACATGTTTTTTATGATGCCCTCTTTTCCAATGTTTTTAAAATAATTTAACGTAGCTCTAACATAGTTTTTACTTGACAGAAGAAAAAATAGGAATAGATATGTTGAATATTTGTAACCAGAAACCAAAGTTCGTAAACAAACTTCAAAAAGTTGGCTTGGAAAAGATACAACGTGCTAAAAAAACAACAAAAAAAAAAACAAGTCAAAAAGGAAAATAGAGGTGTAAAGTTGGTCGAAATTCAAAAGAAAAGCTGATGAAACATTTTCAATGGATTCCTATGGAAAGAAAAAGAGGCGAGGCATTAAAACTATCCACCATATTGCTCCAAAAAGCATATAGGCAACATAAGTGACTATGGGTACTATGATACTGTCAAATTTCAACGTTGTACGCTAAAAGCTGTGGGAAACGTTTTACATTTTTGTGCGAGAATAAAAAAGAAAGAACTAGAAACAGAAGTTCATGATAAAAAAATGCCTTGGAAAAGGTACATGTGGCAACAAAAAAATTAATCAAAAAGCAAAGATGATGAGTAAAGTCATTTGAAATTTAAAAGAAACGCTGATGAAAGGTTTTTAATGGATTCCAATAGGGAAAAAACACTCCAATAAAGAGCCATGGCACGAAAACCATCCGCCATATTGATCCAAAAAGCACAAGCCAGCTGAATGGCTATGTGTACTACGATACTGCCAAATTTCACCGTTGTATGTTAAAAGCCACAGGATAAGAAAAAAAAAGGAAACAAGAAGTTGGCTTGGAAAAGCCAATTTAATGAATTTTCTCTTTCGTTTTTTGATGACATAAAATGCTAAAAGAATTACTAGGCTACTTCGGTATTCAGGTTTTGGCATTCAATCATAACACACGTTAGAAATTCTGATCGTCGGAAGTGTTTCTTTGAGGAACAGTCCTGTTCGACTTCAAGTTTCAATTCTTTTAGAGCTGGAGATTACAGAGGACCTGTTTTTGACTGCCCACACATCACGCAAACACAATGACTGCATTATTATGTATTGAAAGTGAAAAAATCTGTTCTGAATCATATGCTTCATTGGGAATGAATACATTAATTAAAACGCTGCCCTTTTCATGTCTGACGCTGGTGCACTACGACATACTTAACCTATGGTGGTTTTATCTCTCTGCCTTTATCACCATGAATTCTTACACACGTCAAGAACATTCCTACAGGACCAGCTCTTAGACAAAGGACTTTCAGTCAGAGTTGGGTTGATTCATTTGGATTTCAATCCACTGTCATGGATTGGCATGCCAGGGCTGCGTCTTTGCTCGCGGGGCATTAACCTTGGCATGAGTGTCAGCGCAGATAAACTTCAGTCAAAAGAAAGTGATAGAGGTATAAGGTGTTTAATGTTTACTGCTGGTTGGTGGGATGAAAGCGGATGGGTGTGTTTGCAGGTTTCTCGGCATGATCTAACCAGTTTTCACACTGACAGTAATTACACTCAACACTTAACCTGCTCTAGAATGTCATCTTCTTTATAAGCGATTCTAGGAACTGCCTCTCCTGTTGGGCTTCATTTTAAAAAAGCATTCTTCAAGCAGCCGAGGGTGATTGAGTTCTCTTACGACAGCTCGCAATTGTATAAAATGTATGTTGATCACCCAACAGGGAATTGTAGTACAAAATTATCTAACGGCAGCATAAACTGAAGTATGTGGCCAAGCAAACTGACGAGCAGCAAAAGTTTGCTTTGAAGAGCTCATTATGGCACCGTGATTTCCAAATAGACAGTTTACCAACCAGTTTTTCAGGCTGGAATGGCCTTGATGTATGCTAAGTGCTGTTATTATGACATGGAAATCTCTAGGAGGAACAGCTGCTCGGTCACTTGCAAGTGTCGGCTTCTGTAGTTCCTGCTTTACCGTTGGTCCCTAAAGCCATTTTTTTGCTGAAGGAAACCTTGTTTCTTGATCTTAGCAAGCCAGGCCTTGTCGGCAATACAAAGTGTGCTCATGGCTTGGAATGTAAACTTTTACAAACTTATTCAGAACCAATTGTTAACATGGCACTACGTAGCTGGCAACGTGGTGGCACTGAGGGAGAAGCGGCAAAAGCGACGGCATTGATCAAAGAGATTGATTACCTAATCCGACTCTGTCTGATGACCGTGTGCCATTATAAGCAGTTATGTCACCTGCCACATACACTCCCTCAGTTCTACACTCACTGTGTGATTTTTCAGTTCCACTTTCCAAATAGATGGCCTTTGTACCTTTCTACAGTTATATTCTGTAGTCTATTACTTTCTCTACATTCTTTGTTAGTCCCCTTTACTGTGTTCTCGGATGATCAGGGCTAGGATGCTAGCAATCGTAAATCTTAAAAACTAAGACGAGAATTAAAATATTGTGTGAAACGTTTTAAAATTTTTTGTGAGAATAAAAATAAGAAGAACTAGAAACAGAAGATCAAGATAAAACTTTAAAATGTTGGCTTGAAAAGAAAACATGGGGCAAAAAAAAAGTTGTTTGAAATGCAAAAGAAAAGATGATGATATATTTTCAATAAATTCCAGAAAAAAAAACACTCTGAAAAAGGGCCTTGGCACGAAAATCATCTGCCATGTTGCTCCAAAATGCACAAGCAACCTAAGTGGCTATGGGTACAACGATATTGCGAAACTTAGAAAGTTATTTAAAGAAATGTTAAAAAATTTAGTGCGAGAATCTTAAAAAGAAGAATTAGAAACAGAGGTTCATTGAAAAAATGTAAAAAGTTGGATTGGAAAGAATATAAGTGGCAAAAAACTGAGAAAAAAAAGAGGTGTAAAGCTGTTTGAAATAAAAAAAAAATGCTGATGAAACATTTTTGATGGCTTGTAAAAAGAAAAAAATGCTCCGAAAAATGGTCGTAGCACGAAAACCATCCACCATGTTGCTACAAAAAGCACAAGCAACCTAAGTGGCTATGGGTACTACAATACTGCAAAATTTATAAAGTTTTTTATTTATTTATTAAGTTATAAACTGCGGGATGAGAAATGTTCAAAAATTTAGAGCGAGAATCAAAAAAAGAAGAACTAGAAACAGAGATTCTTGAAAAAAACTTCATAAAGTTGGATTGGAAAGGATATATGTGGCAAAAAAAAATAAAAAGAAACAAGATAAAAAAAAAGAGGTGTAAAGTTGTTTGAAATGCTAAATAAATGCTGATGAATTGTTTTTAATGGCTTATAAAATATAAAAAACGCTCAGAAAAAGGGTCGTGGCATGAAAACAATCCGCCATGTTGCTCCAAAAAGCACAAGCAACCTAAGTGGCTATGGGTACAACGATATTGCCAAATTTCAACATTGTAAGTTAAAAGCTGCGGGCCGAGAAATGCTTTATAATTTTGTGCTAGTATGAAAAAGAAGAACTAGAAACAGAAGTTCATGATAAAACTTCAAAAAGTTGGCTTGGAAAGGATAAAACTGGCAAAAAAAATAAACAAGATTAAACGCTCAGAAAACTGTTTGCCAAGTTGATCCAAAAAGCACGAACAACCTAAGTGGCTATGGGTACTACGATACTGCCAGATTTCAAGCTGCAGGACGAGAAATGTTTTAAATTTTGGTGCTAGATTAAAAAAAAAGAAAGAACTAGAAACAGAGTTCATTATAAAACTTCTAAAAGTTGGCTTGGAAAGGATACAACTAGCAAAAAAAAAATAATAATAAACAAGATAAAAAGAAAAAAAGAGGTGTAAAGTTGTCTGAATTTCAAAAGATTTGCTGATGAAACATTTTTAATGGCTTGCAAAAGAAAAAAAACACCCTGAAAAAGGGCCATGGCACGAAAACTGGCTATGGGTTTTATGATACTGCCAAATTTCAACGTTCTAAGTTAAAAGCTGTGGCACGAGAATTTTTTTTATTTTTGTGATAGAATGAAAAAAAAGGACTAGAAACAGAAGTTCATGATAAAACTTCAAAACATTGGCTCGGAAAGAATGCATGTGGCAAAAAAACAACCCAAAAAGCAAAGAAGAGATGTAAAGTTGTTTGACATTCAAAAGAAAAGCTGATGAAATGTTTTTAAAAGATTCCTGTAAGAAAAAAATGCTCCAAAAAAAGGCCATGGCACGAAAACCGTCCACCATATTGATCCAAAAAGCCATCTCAAGGTCAGTGGTGTAAATTCCAGGTCCACCAAAGTTACCAGTGTGGGTCGTTGAGGAAGGCCCTTAACCCTCATTGCTCCAGGGGCACCAGGTATCAACCCTGTGTTCCGCCCCCAGGCAGCGAGTTGGGATACTTCGCTTTGAGTTAAAGCGTCTGCTAAATAACCAAATGCAAATGTAGAAACTCTTTGTAAAACCCTCTAAGACTTTGAAAACCAGCAGGGTTTCTTTCTTAAAATCTTTACGATGACCCAGAGCCACTGAATGCGTAAAGACCCTTAATGCTAAACAATGCATGCATGGAATTTTTCACTCACAGAATGCGAAGTGTTGCTTGATACGAAGAGACACTGTTTATACGGTTTTGACATGAGAATCTGCTTTGAGGGGTTCAGTCTAAGATTGTTATTTGGTGTGTGGAGCACTTTACATTTTATTGCTCCAGAGTTTGGTGCTCCTTGCAGTCCTGTATAAACATATACCAATTGTAAAATCTGAACCTCTCGTTTTTTTTTTTTTTATTTCACAAACAAAGGAATGTTTTTCAAAACATTAACCTACAGTACATGGTATTTACATTTGTTGCACTTCTTTAAATTTAAATCAAAGACAAAATATCCAAGGTGACAAAATGCGAAGGATTTTTTATATTACAGTTTTGAAATCTAAGCCACATGGGGGCTAAGTGATTTAGCATGTTCGTCTCTAAGCAGTTTCCATGATCTCGTGTCCTTGTTGATTTCCTACCACAGTCCAAAAACATGGATTCAAGGTAAATGGAAGCCTCTAAATTGCCCCATATAGTGTGTGTGTGCGTCTGTTTAAGTGAGTGTGCCCCCAGTGTTAGATTGGCGCCCTGTCCTGGGTGTTTCTGCCCAGCGCCTGAAAGCACTTTCCCTTGGATGGGCATTGGAAACCACCACCTTAGTAGAGGTTTAAGCAGAAGATAATGAATGAATGGGTTTTTAAATCTGGTTGTCATGGTGATGAGCGCATCCTCCTTAAATCCCGATCTGGGTGGTGTTTCCATGTTCTTTCCGTGTTTGTGTTCTCTGGGTTCTCCAGTTTTGTCCCACAATCCAAAAACATGGATTTAAGGTGAATCGGCTGCTTTTAATTGGCCTCTACCTAATGTGTGTGCTTACGTGTCATACTTGTTGTATTTTCCCAATGCCTGAAACGTTCTCCCCTGGATGGGCATGGGAACCCCCCTAGTATAAAATGAAGTGGATGATAATAAATCTGGATATGCCACCCCCTATGTAGTATCATGTAGAATAATATGGATTTGATCGTTGCCATAAAGAGACAAAGGATGATCCTTCAAGTCATAATTACCAGGAAGAGTTGAGTAACTGTTTATAATAAAGTGAAGGCGGACCCTACACAGACCAGACCCTGTGCATGCTTGGTAAAAAAGATCAATGGATTCTAACCCTGGCCCTTGAGCGCTGATTATTTTACTTTTGTCCAAACCCTAACGCACACATTTTACCTAGGGGTATGGAACTTAATTAGTGTAAGCGTTTAGACAGGTGGTTTGAAAAAAGGGAGGGCTTTGGGAAAAATGAGATTAAATATGGAGAACCTGAGAAAAAAGTTTGCTTTATTTTACTTTTAAAAGCTGTATCCTTTTAAAGAACCAATTATTATATTGAACCATCCTTAAATTGGCAGCTAGGGGATATTAAGTTTCCTCTTGGCCTTGTACATACTCATTTAAGAAAGTACACCTAAATACTAATGATGCAACACAATTCTAATGACTTGAATGGAAGTCAGGTCATCCAAACAGTTAAAGCACACTCCTTTCATTCATTCACTATCTTCCGCTTAATCCTTAATGAGAGTCGGGGAGGGGGGAAGTGGGATTGTTCCTCATGCCCATCCAGGGGAGAACGTCTCGGGCGCAGGGCAAATACACCCAGGACAGGGCGCCAATCTATCGCTGCTTTAAATTGCCCCTATATTCTGTTTAGCATGTTCGCCTCTCAGAGCCAGGGATTCCCGGTTTGAAACCCGATCTGCCGTTTCCATGTTCTCCCCGTGTACACGTGGGTTTTCTCCAGATTGTCTGGTTTCCTTCCAAAGTCCGAAAACATAGATTTAAGGTCAATTGAATGCTCTAAGTGGCGGCACGTGGTTTAGTGGTTAGCATATTCGACTCTCAGCGCTGGGGATTCCCGGTTCGAA
>JAOUQT010315339.1:0-14608 GCA_025769995.1 Xyliphius kryptos | reverse complement strand
CACCGTTTTGCTCCAAATATTGCAATGCACACAACATTATGGGTGCAGAATTCAAAAGATTGGTTTGGTGAACATGAACGTGAAGTTGAACATCTCCCATGGTCTGGACACTCACCAGATCTAAATATTATTGAGGAATATTATTATTTGGAGGCGCGAGTCAGGAAACGTTTTCCTCCACCAGCATCACGTAGTGACCTGGTCACTATCCTGCTAGAATGGCTTAAAATCCCTCTGACCACCGTGCAGGACTTGTATGTGTCCTTCCCAAGACAAATTGACATTGTATTGGCCGCAAAAGGAGGCCCCACACCATACTAATCAATTATTGTGGTCTAAAACCAGGTGCTTCGGTTTCGTTGTCCAACCCCTGTAGATCCAGCCCTAAATCTTTTTAAATTTGTAAATTACGTTTAGCATTGCCTTAGGTTACTCAAAATCCATTCAATATGTTTTTAGCCAAATATACATGTTGTCAGTAGCTGGCATGATTTAAATGCACTAATGATTAAAACATTTGCATGAAACAGTTGCAGAGATATAGAACTGAACTGGATGCAGCATTACCAGCTCCGTTACATTCGTTGGGTCAGTGGCTACAGAGTATGGAGGCGGTACTGGTTGAAGAACAAGGTGATTCTAAAGACCACTCAAGAGCCGGTCAGGTCGCAAGAGAAAAGCAAGAGCAATTGAAGGTATTAAAATCTGGATTTAGCTTTTTATTAAAGAGTGAGTTGCTTTGTTTTGCTGATTAATGAACTATAATCCTTTAGATTTTGATGGGTGATATGAGTGGGCACCTGGACATGCTTCATCTGTTCCGCAACACTGAGGATGATGGTAACACTGTGATCCCGGCTGACAAACTTGATGAAATCAAAAGGCGGTACGGATATTTAACATCTGTCCTTCAGTTAGGGCCACATTTACTTTAAGAAAAGACTACATTTACTCTATAATCATACGTGCTGGAGGGGGTAGCATGTTTTGAGATGATCTAAGAGCACAAGTGCAAATCAGTACAAGCTTTTCTTACTTGACCTGGTTTTTGCTGAGTCGTATCATTTTCTATGATCATTAATAGTGGAGTTTTGAACGAGCCGCGGTACATAATTTTCCTTAATATTGTTATATTAACTTTACTCCATGTAGTTTCACTAATGCTAGAGTGTCGGCTAAGTACCATGGGATCAAGCTGGAGTACCAAGAGCATTGGCATAATAACTGTGAGCTTTTGGGACGTCTTAAGAACAAACTAAGCGCCTGGAAGGGACCCTATGGCACTCAGGAGACAGTTGGCTTCTTATTACAGGACTGGCATGTAGGTCTGATTTTTTTTTTTGTTAAATTAGTGGTCTGATGAATGTTATATTGTGTCTAAAATAATGTTTTAGATATTTTTTCTGAAAATAATGCTGCAGATATAATGCTGAAACATTGATTATTGAATTTATTTTTTGTGTTTTTGTTATATTTATTTTTTTCCCCACTTGTTAGGATACTATTGAAAGGCAGGACCTGCTGTCCTCGCTTAAAGCTGCTCTCGATAAGCTGAAACAGACCTCCAGCATTTATACCAGCAAGGCCGCCCTGGGTTAGTGATTCTAAGAATGAAAATTATTATAAAATAAGTTATAACTTTATCAATGACATGTTCTATTGGGTTTTATTATGTAATAATGCATTTTATAATCTCATACACAGCAGAACGACTTTTAGCTTGAAAACTACCAAATACTATACATTTTATTAGGTAGATAAAATAAAAATGTAGTAAATAAATATATATTTCATAAAGAAGTTTACACTACACTGTATTTTTTATTTGACTCTCAGGTGTCACTCTTATATTCAGTCATATAATCATTTGAATGCGTATACCAGGCATTATTCATTTTTTTAATATCGTCCACTTGATCCTCTACTAAGGTCATGTTGGGGGTGGGAGGGTGTGTACCCCATGCCCCAGGACACCTGGGACAGGTTTCCAATCGATCACTGAGTGCACACACACACACACTCACTCAGACACATATACTATATAGGGGCAATTGAAAGCATCAAATTCACCTTAAATCCATGTTTTGGGACGGTGAAAGAAACCAGAGAACCCAGAAAAAACCCACTCGGACATGGGGAGAACATGGAAACCCAAGTACCACCCAGACTGTGATTCCAACCTGGATTCCCAGCTCGGACAAGCGAACCATCGTGAGCACAAAATCAGCGCGCCGTCCACCAGGCATTATGTTTGGGTTTAATAGTGTGTGTGTGTGTGTGTGTGTGTGTGTGTGTGTGTGTGTATATATATATTTATAAATATATTATATTATATGTTTTATAACAATAGTGCATTGTCTTAATGTAGCTTTACAGTTTATATATATAATAATAATATATGTCTTCACACACAATGCTTTGTTGCATTATATTTAGAACAGATTGTTTTTTTTTTTTTTTTTATATTTTGAGATTTTTTTCTCCAAATCCCAAACTATATGGAGTTTCCATGTATTTACTCTGTGTGGGTTTTCTCAGCTTTCTCCAGTTTACTCAAAATCCCACAATCCAAATACATGGATTTAAGTTGAATTGCCGGCTCTAAAAAGACCATATATAAATTGCCCCTCTGTAGTGTGTGTGTCTGTGTGAGTGACTGTGTGTCCAGCGATGGATTGGCATCCTGTCCTGGTTGTATCTGCTCAGCGCCTGGAATGTTCTCCCCTGAATAGGCATGGGGGATCCTCCTGCAGCCCAAGTCTCTAGTATGGGATTAAGCAAAAAAAGTTGAGATGAGTACTTTTCTTTTCACAACACTATTCCCTCTTCTGCAGCAGAGGACTCTGGCAGAGTGAACAGACAAGTGAAAGAGGCTGAGAATGAGCTAAACCTTTACACAGAAGAAGCATATGCGGTAAAGGAAACTATAAGTAGTGTGCTGTCTATGTGGGAGTCCTACACCAAATGCGCTCACTCACTGCGGGTCTTTCTGAGTCAGGAAAGATGGACGCAGACCCAGACAGAGGTACTGATTTAACCATTACATGGTTGCAAATAGAATCCTGTGTGTGTTAAGCTCATAAAGACAGATCACAGTTCAACACATCTGTGTTTTTAATTATGGTAGTTAAAGTATGAGCACCAGACTGGTTTATAGGGCTTTTTACACATAAACCAAGGGGTTAATATCAGGAAATCAGAAGTTGAACATGTGTTTTTTGCTGTAAATTTCAGTTTTACGATAATCAAAGCATCAAAGGTTTTCTGACAGTTTTTTTTGTACCGTGCTCATACAGTACAGGCAAAAAGTTTGGACACACTGTGTCATTCAATGCGATTTCTGTATTTTCACGACTATTTACATTGTAGGTTCTCACTGAAGGCATCAAAACTATGAGTGAACATGTGGAGTTATGTACTTAACAAAAAAAGTGAAATAACTGAAAACATGTTTTATTTTCCTGTGTCTTTAAAATAGCCACCCTTAGCTCTGATTACTGCTTTGCACACTCTTGGCATTCTGTCAATTCTGTAAGAGGTAGTCACCTAAAATGGTTTTCATGTGTGCCTATAAGAGTTAACTAGTATAGTTAAAAGGCCAACAGTGTGCAAAGCAGTAATCAGAGCAAAGGGTGGTTATTTTGAAGAACCCAGAATATAAAACATGTTTTCAGTTATTTCACCTTTTTTTGTTAAGCACATTACTCGTGTGCACGTGTGTTCATTGATAGTTTTGATGCCTCTGTTGTAAATAGTTGGGGGAAAAAAGAAAACACATTGAATGCGAAGGTGTGTCCAAATTTTTGGCCTGTATATATATGTATACATATATATATATATATATATACTTAAGTCCATATAGTGTAAACCAAAGCTTTCTGAATAAACATTTTGTGTATAGGAATGTTAGATATTAATGAAATATGTGAATGTTACTGATCTAAGGACGGATGCCTAATGCTGAAGAAGCTGAGCTACAGTAACTAAAGTAAAAGACCCAATAACTAAAGTAAAACGTACCAGCGCTCCACTTCAGCTTTACAGTTAACCTTTACAACCCTTCAGTAGTTTTACTGCACCATTAACCCACTCAGTAACATCGTTTTGTGTGCTCAGACGACATCACAGGAAACTCTACAGACTGGATGCTGGACTTCAGCGACATCGAGTCCAAGTTCGCCCTGCGCACCGCAGACGAGCCAGAGGACGACCTGTGCTACATCGTTCCCGGTCAGCGGGAAACAATCCGAGAGTGTGCCTTTGATCCAGAAACAAAAACCTTTGTGGTGATTCACGGCTGGACGGTGAGTGTTCCACGCTGTCAAGGTTTTCCGCGTGTCTCATGTTTGTTTGTCTGAAGACATCCGTTTGCATGAATACTACAGCATGCCTACATGGCCAACATGGTCATTTTGCAGACGCTTTAATTTAAAGTATCCTGATCTGATGATGCAGGGTCAGTGCGCCTGGAGCAACGAGGGTTAAGTCCCACACTGGCAACATTTGGTGGGCTTGGTGTTAAACCCCCCCAAATGTCAGATGTATGGCCCAGAAGTAATGCACCTCTAATGCAAATAAATACAGGGTTGTCCACGAAAAAGCAGCCCACCTCATACTGCTGGACGCATGAGATGGGGACCACCCTGTATCTGCATTGAAGGTTTTTTAAAATGCAAGTGAAACACAGAGTATCAGATGATCATTTTTGGGATCTGATAAAAATCCAGAGACTAGTTTGAAAAGTGCTGATTTTTTACTTTTGAAAATATATAGATAAGTTTATTTTTTTATAGACATGTATTGACAAAGTTGTGTATGATGCAGTAGTGCACCCAATAAGTGCAAACATGTTACTGTGAATAAAAATCTGTGCAAGTTGTTAGCCATGAGTTTTTGGAATAGCGCCCTCAGTGGGTGAACGTTTTGGAAGGTCTGCTTTGATATAGAATTTTCAGATGTTCCGGATTGTTTAAATAGCTAAAAAGTGTTAATGGAGATTATGAATTCATTAGAATTTTGACCTAATTTGCACACATTTTTATAAAGGGTGAATTAATTTGAATTTTGACGAGTGGATTAATTTGCATGTAACAGCCTGACAGAACGTAAAAGCCCAACTTTTTTATAATTAAGTTTATAAACTTAGGACTAGTTTGTGAAAGCTATTTTTCAAAAATCGGTGTGAAGCTTATGGGTCCAAATTTCTGACAAGAAGTTAAAGGCCTCAATGCATTTTGCCGCACTATAGTGCCAATTATAAGCCATCCTGTGTAAATTTTGGTAGCGGATAAGATGCACACCAGCTGCACCTACCCTCCAAGTTTGGTGTCTGTAAGGCTTACAGTCTTGGCTGCCCAAAATTTATTACTTGTACTTGAACAACAAATCAAGAAAGGATCACGGCTAAATGGTGTAAACCAGATGAGCAACAGACAGATGCAGGGGACAAACTTGTTGGAACGCTAACAACATTTTACAGCAGTAATCATTACAGACACTCCCTTAGGCACACGTCTGAACTTGAGGGTAATAGGCTTCAGCAGTAGGGCGGAAGTACTACTGGATAGATACAAAATGGTAAACCAGAAACTTCTGAAGATGGAACAAACTCTTTGAAAAGTTTTGGGATGTAGACTAGGTTTCCATTCAGGTAACACTAAAGGAGAACATGCTAAATTAACCTTTTGCATGCTGCTGATTTAAATCTGAGCCACCACACCCTTCGTGCTTTGTGAATAAGGACGTGTCAGTTTTAAGGACAGAACGTACACTATATACGCTCATCTGCCTTGACTCATCCCATTCCTATTCAAATTCATCCACACCAGACTCTGTCATCCATGGCTTTATGGACCTTGCTTTGTGCACTGGTGCTCAGTCATGTTGGAAAAGAAAGGGGCCAGCTCCAAACTGTTCCCACAAAGTGCATGGAATTGTCCAAAATGTCTTGGTATGCTGAAGCGTTTAGAGTTCCATTCACTGGAACTAAGGGGCCAAGCCTAGCTCCTGAAAAACAACCCCACTCCATAATCCCCCCCTTCACCCCCTTACACTTGGCACCATGCAGTCAGACAAGTACCGTTCTCCTGGCAATAGCCAAACCCAGATTAGTCGATCAGATTGCCAGAGGGAGAAGTGCAATAGTCTTTCCAAAGAACGCATCTCTACTACTCTAGAGTCCAGTGGTGGCGTGCTTTACACCACTGCATTCGACGCCTTACTTTGCACTCGGTGATGTATGCTCAAAAGGCAAGGTAAAGTGAAAAACACCACATTAGTGGAGTGCACATCTATTGGGAAAATGCAGGCATAGCAGGGAAAAGGAATGCAAGTAAGGTCTAATAATGAAATATTTTGATAATATAGTTCAGACAACTTTGAAGGGCGGGATAAAAAGGCTAATGAGCCACACCCGTGGGCTATAGTGTGCAAACCTTTGGTCTTTAAGTACAATAGTATCGGGACAGAGTGTAGCGTTCAGTTCCATTTCAACAATACCCTGCATTTTTGACTGTTGCTGTCAACTTAGGAACAGTTCTGGGGGAGGCCCCTTTCTGATGTAGCATGAACAAAGCAATGTACATAGTTGGAAGGAGTATAGGTTAAATTCATTTGGGATGAACTGCCTTTGGGATGAACTGCAACTTAGATTGTGTCCAATCTTTTTGGTAATGGAGAGTGCCATCTTTCTTGAACTGAAAGAAGCTCCCACACGAGTGCGCCACAAAACCAAATGCTTATCCAGAACAAAAGATCAAGCAATTCATGGTTTTGTTCACAAAGCTACACAGAGAGGCACTGTAGAACTTCCTGTGCTGACCTGAATGTATTCTTAGGTCACTGGAATGTACGAGAGCTGGGTTCCCAAGCTGGTCACGGCATTGTACAAGCGCGAGCCGACAGCCAATGTCATCGTCGTGGACTGGCTGGTCCGGGCGCAGCAGCACTACCCGACCTCCGCCGCCTACACCAAGCTGGTCGGCCGGGACGTCGCCAAGTTCGTCAACTGGCTGCAGGTCATTGTTTGGGTTCAGGGTCCTGAGAACTGGGGTTAGATTCCATTTTTAAAATATGAGGAGTCTGATCTCCTTTAAATGTTTTACAGGCGGAGCTGGACTACCCCTGGGGCAACCTGCATCTCCTGGGGTACAGTCTGGGGGCTCATGTAGCTGGCATCGCTGGTCTTCTCACCAAGAACAAAATCAGCAGGATTACAGGTGGCTCTTTACACCACCATACACTCTCTGCCTGCCTAACTATGTTCTCTTCATCGGTTCAGCCGTTTATTTTATATTTTTCTATTATTTTCTATTATTTTACATTTATATTTTACAATATTAAACAAGGCCCTCCCTGACTTATCACTAATTCTCCAGCTACCTGAGTATCTACAAGGCTGAATTTTGGCATTGTGATTCCCTATTATGTCCTTGGAAATCTAAGTAGTTCTTACCTTCCTATGTTTTTTGATGGTTCATCCGATATCGGGAGGGTCACATCGGGGTCTTCCCAAATACCTACAAGAATTAAACTTGTAACCATGATTACATATCATGTCCTTGGGAAACCTAAAGGGTTCTCACATTCCTATGTTTGATTGTTCGTTTACTATTGCTATCTAACGCGATACCTCAGACGGATTGGGATTTTTGAGAGTACCTACAAAGCTGAAACCTATCTCCGTTATTCCTTTTTGTGTCCTTGGAAACAGATGCAGATGCTGTAGTCACAGCTCACACTATTCATTTCAGATGTGTAATTGCAACAAACCTCACTCTATAATATGTTCATTTAAAATATATAAACTTCAAAGCCTTCTCTCATTTAAAAACGATTTCCTTTCATCTTTCATTCATGTATTCTGCTAGTTTTACTATAAAGATGAGGTTTGTAGTTCTACGGTTACATTCTGTGGGCCATCTGTTCCTATACATACTCTGTTAGTCCCCTTTACTCTGTTCTCTTATGATCAGGACCATGGACAGAGTAGCTATTATTAGGGTGGTGGATGGTTGCCAGGACTGCAGTCACACTAACGTGGTGGTGCCAGTGTGTCAATGTGTGTTGTTAACTGCAAACGTACTTTTGTTTATCCAGGTATGGATCCTGCCGGTCCAAGCTTCGAGTATGCCGACGCTCAGAGCACGCTTTCTTCGGACGATGCCCAGTTCGTCGACGTGCTTCACACTAACACCCGTGGCTCGCCGGATCGCAGCATCGGCATCCAGAGACCCGTAGGTCATGTGGACATCTACCCCAATGGAGGAACTTTCCAGCCGGGATGTGACCTGCAGAATACCATGATGATGGTGGCAACGACAGGGCTGAGAAGTATGCTATCCACATACACTGTCCCTCATGATAGCCACACCCACTGAACTTCTTGCTACACAGTTTATAAGCAGCATGGAACCACATTGCTCTAGCCCCATGGTAACAGCGGCCTTTTGGCTTTTACAGACATGGACCAGATCGTGAAGTGTTCTCACGAGCGCTCCATCCACCTGTTCATCGACTCACTGGTAAGCGAGCAGCCCAGCATGGCGTTCCGCTGCAGCTCCAAGGAGAGCTTCAACAAGGGCATGTGTCTGAGCTGCCGCAAGAACCGCTGCAACAAAGTGGGCTACCAGGTCAGCAAGGTGCGAAGCCCCCGGAGCGCCAAGATGTACATGAAGACCAGGGACATGATGCCTTACAAAGGTGAGAAACTTAAGGGAAAACGAGAAGAAGGTCCTTAGATGATGAACAAAATGTTTTATGTTTATATAATACTTATAATATAATTCTCACCTGCAAGAGATTTTATAACATCATAGTCTCATTTCATACCCTATTTGCGCCGAAACAGTTTCTGAAAGGGCTTTTTACAAAATTTTAGAAAGCTCCATATGTCATTGAGGATCTACTAGTGTCTCGGCTTGGGACCCACATGTTCTCATGGTCATTAGGTTGTGAGCCACTTTTATAGAATCAAACCAAAAAAATCTAAATGAATGTCAATCCGATTAATTCATTCTAGAGACACCAAACTACATAAACGGGAGGATATAGCTCAGTGGTAGTGTGCTTGCTTCGCATGTAAGAGGTCCTGGGTTCAATACCCAGTATCTCCATCAGAAAGCTTTACATTTTGTGCTGTTTGTAAAAAAGCTTTTAGGGTGTGGTAGCTCAGTGGCTAGAATGTTGTACTATCAATCTAAAGATCGTGGGTTGAAATCCCAAGTCCACTGCCGCTCTGTTATTTTTTGCCCTTTTTCATTGATGCGCTGCTGGAGCTGCTTTTTTTGGTCCCATGATGGCGCCAAAGGCAAAGCGGTAACTGCACTTTTACTTCTCAAGGGAAACTTAACAGGGACAATGACACGTGTCCATGTGTAAAAACAGACGGAATTTTCCCAGAGAATATTGCTAAACACCAAATCCGGTGATATCTAAAGTCAATGAGAACAAAGGTTCCACTGGATTTATTTATTACAATCTGTGCACGTACCACCATTTGAGAAACCTTGCTTTCCATCATTTAGGAACATGAGTGGCATCGATGAACAAACAAAACACAAAATTTCTTATAGTAACACATCTATTCTCTCTGTTCTCCATCAGTGTACCACTACCAGGTGAAGGTCCATTTCTTCAGTAAGACCAGGATCAGCTACAACGATCAGCCCATGAAGATCTCCCTGTACGGCCTCACCGGAGAGAAGGAGAACATACCCTATGTCATGTAAGTTTTCTAAAGTCTGAAGGTGAATTTAATAAATGAGATGAGCTTGACATGTCCACACTTTTGCAGGCCGTCCCTCAAAACTAACACCACTATCTCCTTCCTGCTGACCACGGAGATGGACATCGGTGAGCTGCTGATGGTCAAGCTGGTCTGGGAGAAGAACAGCATTCTTAGCTGGCCCTGGTGGAACCCCGACACCTTCCATATCCGCAAGCTGCGTGTCAAATCTGGAGAAACACAGTCCAGGTGAGCGAGGGCTCTTATTCAGCAAGAAGGCGTGGCATCAAAAATCAGTCGACCTTATTCAGTATGGAACCAGAAATTAACCTTCTTGTTTAATGCTCTGTCTCTTTGTCGCTTGATTTAGAATCATCTTCATGGCCCAGGAGGGCGAGTTCTCATACCTCACCCGTGGAGGACAGGCGGCTGTGTTTGTCAAGAGCAAAGAGACTCAGTCGAGCCACAAAAATGAAAAGTAGGGTCATTTTGCAGACTGCTTATGAATATTTAATGTACATTAGAGTAACTTCATTACAAAGACAATCATATAATAGCATGACAAGCATGACATTATCAACTTTCAAACCTTTAGAATGAGAGTAATGTGCTCTCAGTAATGTTGGCATGATTGGTGGTACCAGATTGGCTTCGAGAATTTGTTTACAGTACTATGCACCGTACACAGGAACCTAATGTCTGCTTGGACGTCTTTCCACCAGATATTTAAACCCCTTATTGAAAGGATTTTAGGGTCCATTGTAAAATCCAGTTGTATGAGACTCTCAGGTGTGGGCAAATTTTTATCTGGCCCACCAATCTTGTTCAAACTTCAAAATCAAAATATTCTATTATTAGTACTTCCTTTTCCCTGCTATGCCTGCATTTTCCTAGCATGCTGCACTGATGAGATGTTTTATGCTTCAGAGGCGGGCAAACCTTTTGACCCACAATGGTATCTAAAATTGACTCACTGTCCACTTTTTATTTTTAATTTTTTTAATCTGCTGATTATTCTTCAAACGTGCTTAAAAGGCAAACGGAAAAGGAAAGTATAGCATAAAACATTTCACCAATGGAGCACGCCATCTACTGGGAAAATATGGGCATAGCAGAGAAAAGGAACACAAGTCTAATTCTAAGAGAATATTTTGATAGTATAGTTCGGACATATTTGGCGGGCCGGTTTAAAAAGCCTAGCGGGCCGCAGATGGCCCTAGGTCCGTAGTTTGCCCACCCCTGGCTCTACTTTATTTCTCTGTTTTGCCTTTTGTACACTTTTTTAAAAATAAACAAACCAAAGAAAATAAAATTGGAGCATGAGTGCAGTGTGCTTAATAAGAACTAGGCAATAAAATATTTTTTTACGGAAGTCATTTGATTGTGCCCTTTGCCCTCAAATTATGGCATTGTGACCCATGAGTCAAAAAATCTGTCACCTCCCCAAACTGTTTACATTAAGCAATATAAAGTAAAATATAGAATTAACCCAGAAGGTTTTGTTATGACATCTGGCATCATAAAATCATAAAGCCTGAAACAAAAGGCGAAAAGAAAAAATAGGTGGGATCTATATGATCTAAATTCAGACTCACTTTATCTTGTTCTCTTCCGAACAGGTTGCACAAGCTGAGGATGCATGGCAGCTCCTTCAAGAAGGGCAGCGACGACGTGTAGAGACGATTCCCTGCCGACGCTTCCGCCACGAGTCCAGTGACCCGGCCCGACCCTGCTAGTGATGGATAAGTGTGCGCTTCTGAATCAGTGGGAGGCTGAACTGTATTTCCCTTCTTCCTAAGCACATCCCATAATTATTGGCACCAGTGACACACTGTTTGACAGCTGAGCTGTTCCAAGCTTCTGAGACCGTTCTGTATTAACCTTCAACTGCTCCGAGGTCAGTCACTGGTTTCCCTCCTCGCCAAGCCACGCCCATTCCAAGCCTCTTGCTTTAAAGATCAGCGTAAAAGTGTAGGAAAGTGCAAAATGGCGATCCAGCATGTTTCTGCAATATGATTTTAAACAGAATGCCGCTCTGAAGATTTTGCTAAAATCGCAGATTGTACCTTTAATTTGACAGAACACGGCTTGGACACGATGTGCACTATGTGCACAGGTCTGGCCATGTAGAAAAACGTCAAGTTATGCATTTGTAAATGAATTTAAGTAAAAAAAAAAAAACCTACACTACACGTATGCTATTGTAAGTTCTGGGGCTTCTGGGATTCATCCATCATGTAAACGTTCGCGATGACATACATCTAACAGCGAGAACGGATGTTAGGGATCTTGCTCATGAAACCTGCTCATGAAACCACAAGCACTAGCTTTTTGTAGATTCCCGGGACCACATGCAGCAAGAAACGACTTATATGACATCACAGTTGACATAGTTCCTCCGTTCATAGCTGCAAAAGTTTTCACAAATTCGTACATTTAAAATTTGGAGCATGTCTGACAATTCTCACGCATCCTGAAGAGCACTTGTGAGGTCAGACCTGACTCATATATCAGTTCCAAATTGGGGGTCAAAGCTCTCTGATTGGTCTGGCAAAGCACTTCCAAAACTATTGGATACAGTGCGGTGGTCCAAAATTCAAAGTGCCTTATTAGGAGCAGTGTCCCAGGACAGTTTCTATAGTATCAAACATCAAAACACAACTGTATGTAACCGCATCACTTCTGCATGACACGTCCTGAAGGTTCCAGGGTCAGGTTCTGTTACTTGAAGAACCTTAAAGAAGAATTTGATAACCGTTTGTGGGTTACCTCAGTCATGGATTCCAGCAGTTTGTGGCGGACACTATGAGTGCACCGATAAGTCACCCTCAATAGACCATATAGCATCTCTGATTGGATACCCCTGCAAACACAGGGAGAACATGCAGCCTTGACATACACAGGTCCTTTGTTTGTCCCATGGAGTATAAAACCCAGGACCTTAAATCCTAAAAAAACATACAGTACCTTTATAGTTCTTTATAATTCAATCCACTTTAGACACAAACAGTAATGCTGGAAACCAGGAGAAACCGAAACGGTACAGCAGTAGCGGTCTGTGGTACCGAAAAGTCCAGAAGTTAGGGATGATAAAGCAGTTTGTTAATGATTCATGTAAATATCTTTAATTCTTTTTGAAGTGTTCGGTTACTGTGATTTGCACAGGTCACTTTACAGCCTCCCACCTTCAGTTCCCGAACTGGTGCCATAGAAGACACTTTTATTTTGTCTAAACATGCCAGAACCTTAATCAGTAAGCTGTACCCGAAACATTTTGAAAACACAATGAGTCTTTAGTGTTGTGTTGACCGCCAATGAGGTCATGACCCTCTGTCCTTCAGCTCTTATTGTGAGAAGTCGGGTCACATGACCCTCCGGCCCCTGTCCCTATACAGCGGAATTATTTATTGATTGTAAATATTTGTACATTAGCCATGTACCATGTTTCTCGCCATGTTTGATGTGGCTTCTCTATTTTTATAAAGATGATGTTGCTTCATGGGATCGATTCTAACGCTGAGTAAAAAACGTGATTTTAATATGCACTGCGTAAATATGTTTTAATAAAGACTATGTACAGTGATGCCCGTTTGTGCACTCTGATTGGTTGTTGTGTATATTGTATTAAAGACTTTAAAGATCAAACTGAAACTTATCTTCTATATATCTATAAATGCAAAAGCCCTCACTGACTCCTCACCAAATCTCCCAACTACCTAAGTACCTACAAGGCTGAAATTTGGCATTGTGAGTCCCTATCATGTCTGCAGAAAAACTTGCACTTTTCACCTTTCTAAGTTTATTGGTTCATCCAACATCGCCATTGAATGCAAGGGTCACATCGGAGTCTTTCAGAGTACATACAAGGCTAAATTTGGCATTGGCCTACGTTCAATTGTTTGTACACCTCGAGCAAACTGGGGTCTTCACGAGTACCTCCAAACCTAACGCTTGGCTCAAGTTCAAGTAATTTATTTATATAGTACTTTTTACAACAGTGTGTTGTCACAAAGCAGCTTTCAAAGCCTAAACCCCCAAAAAACAAGCTGAAGCGACAGTGGCAAGAAAAAAACTCCCTGTTATGTTGTTATTATTATTTTTTTTTAGGAAGAAACCTTTGGAGGACCAAGGCTCAGTAGGGGACCCATAACTTCTTGAGCGGCTGGACAGCATCACAGTGTAGGACAGCCTTGTACAGATTGTACAGAGATCACTCCATATTTATCCATGTATTCATATTTAACAATCGTAAAAGTTCTATAAACCATATGAGTCCATTGAGTTCATCCTCCAGGATTGCAACGCTGTCAGTCCAACAGAAGTCCAGGTTCCATTCCAAAATTGTCAAAACCAGAGTGCTCCAGCAGTGTCATAAACAAGGGGATGGGGGCTCCTCAAGACGATACCTCAGAAAAACAGACAAGAAACCCAATTAGAAAAAAAAAGCACCGTAATTATTTACTAATTATAGTAAGATTGGCTTACAGTGCAGCATGTGACTCCGGCATAACTGACTAAAGCAGCAGAACTAAAGGGGCAGATACTGCAGACGTTACCAAGTTGAGTGGGCTCCCTGGAATAGCAGGGATGAGCAGGGTGAGGAGGTGAAATGCCAGCAGAGACTATCCCAGGCCACCAACCCAACACAGCCAAACCTAAGATGCGTTTTTAATCTACTTTTAAAGATTGATAGTAATTCAGAATCACCTGTCGTAACTAAAAGGCTATTCCAGAGTTAAGATATCTTGTGGGAGAACGCCTTTCCACCAGCAGTAACTTTATTAATTTTAGGAACTAAAAGTAAACTGGGCTGCACGGTGGCGTAGTGGGTAGCACGACCGCCTCTCAGCGCTGGGGGTTCCCGGTTCGAATCCCTATCTGGGT
>JAOUQT010315330.1:0-14609 GCA_025769995.1 Xyliphius kryptos | reverse complement strand
CACTCACGGTAAAACTTACTCTCTCTGTCACTGACTCGCTTTCTGCCTCACCTACTCGCTATACTGTCTCACTCTAGCCTCACTTACTCACTGCATAACTCACCGTCTCACCTACTCATTGTCTGTCTCACTCACTGTCTCACCTACAATCACTCATTCACTGTAAAACTCAGTCTCACCTACTCACTGGTCGTATAATCTGTATAACCTTACTGTCTCACCTACCAACTTTCTCACTCATCGCCACACTCACATTTTCACTCTTAACCCTTCTTTCAGTTACAGCACACACACACACACACACACACACACACCAACACACACAGAGTCTCGCTCTTATTCCTCTCTCATTTTCTGCTGCTAATACTGTCTCTCTGTCATGCTGTGTATTTCTCACTGACACTCATTTCTCGCTACTATAGTCTCTCACACTCTCTCTCTCGCTCTGTCTTTCTCTCACTCTCACACACACACACATCTCTCTCTTCTTCTCATTTACCACTATAAATCTCTCTTTTCTCCTTTTTACACACACACAAACACACACACACACGCTCGCACACACTGTTTCTCTCTTATCCCAAAAAAAGTCATCTCGCTACTACTGTCTCCATGCTGTGTATTTCTCACTGACACGCTCTTATTTGCCGCTACTATAGTCTCTTATACACTCATTCTCTCTCAGACACAATACTTCTCACTCTTTACCTTTCCATTTCCATCTCTCTCTCACACACACATCCCTCCTGCTCATTTACTACTAATACTGTCTGTCCTTCTACGTCTCTATCTTTCTTTCTCATTATCTCTAGTTCACTTTATTCTCTCTTTTTCACACGAGCTCTCAATCCTATTCTCATCTCTTACTGCTACAACTCTCTCTCTTCTCATTTCGCTCTTTCAGTCTTAATCTCTCTCACTCTCATTTACCACTGCTACTCTCCTTCTCTCTCTCTTGCGCTGTCATTTACGACTCCTACTCTTTTTCTCGTAATCTCTGACTCTCTCTCTCATACTGTCACTACGCCTCTCTCTCTCTCTGCCTCCTCTGTTTCTCTCTCACTCAAACTTCTCCTTTCATCCTCATATTTTTCATACAACTCTCCATTTCTCTCTCTCAACCCTCTCTCTTTTATCGCCACTCCAACTTCCACTTTTATTGCTTTTTTGTGCTTTTTGTTAGAATTCCTCTTTTCCATCTTTATTATCCACTCTGCCCATTTAACACTATCCCACGATCCCCTGCTTTTTTCAGGTGGCAGTCCAGCGCAGGGCATTTCGTACAAGCTGAACCAAACGGCTGCCTAGTTCTGTTGCCAGGCGACCATTCATCCAGCCTTTTCTTCTCCCTTCTCTTGGATTCGCCTCTGTCGTTCAGCTTCAGTCCATCACAGAGCTTGTCCCCCTCGTGAGGTCAATGCGCCAAGACGGGTGCAGGACCAGGGACCGCGGGGTTCAACCCTACTGCGCACTGTAAAGAAACTGCCATTTTCACTAGACCTCCCTCACTCTCTCTCTCTCTCTCTGCCTCGCTCTCTCTCTGTCTGTTCCTCTGTCTTTTCACTTTCCCGCCTGAGTGACAGCCAACAATCTCCTGACTCTTCGATCAGCCCATCTGCTTCCTGATAAGCCAGATGAATCGGAAACACGACAGCCTGGCTGATGCAAATCTCGGATTCGCCGGGATGAGGGCTGCAGCTCGAGCGCGAGAGTCTGTTCCAAACAAAGGCACGTCTCTCCCCAAGAACCAAACCTTGTTTTATCACATCACCACCTCAGATCTCCGCGCCTTCCTTCTGTTAACGCCGCGAGTACCGCAGATTCCGGGCGACTCAAAGGCGTTGGTTCTAATTCCACCCAAAAATCACAGGAAATGTCGGCGTTCGGAGGCGGAGGGCTGATTCGGTACGTGACCAGACGTGGAGAGAGGTGGCGCAGGCCCCGAGAGTGCTGAGCCGAGAAGCGAGAAGCTTAAGAGTACTGAGTACTAAGCGGCCAAAGTCACAGGGAGTGTAAAAATTAAAGATCCCGCTCTCATTAAACTTCAGCTTCCTCATGATGGACCTGCACTCGCACATCGATTGCATGCAAGTTCTGAATGAGAAGCAAAACCAAGTATTAATGGGAGAAAGTTATGAAACACACTGTGACCTCCCAAACAATCATCAAACCCAAACTCACTTATTAATTATAACATTAATTATTACACTGCTGACTGAATGAAGGTGAGAGAACGAACGCAGCTGCTGAAATGATGAATGATGGAGTGAGAGATAAATGAAAGAGTCATTTGATTTATAGATACAGAATATAGAAACACACACAGTGAGCGTACGCACACATACAGACATACAGACACACACACAAACATCAAACCACAAAGATATACACATATACCACATATACATACCTATGAACACACCTACACACACACACACACACACACACATATACCACAACCAAATAATGTACAGACAGACAGACAGCCAAACATAATGCATCCAAATGATCTACACATATACAATGTATCCAAATAATACACACACACACACACACACACACACACAATGCATCCAAATAACACACACATGCAGTGCTTCCAAATAATGTACACAGACAGACACGCACACACCACACAAAGGCGCACGCACACACATACACACATCAAACCACAAAGATATACACATATACCCACCTATGAACACACCCACACCACATCCATATAATGTACACAGACAGACAGACAGACAGACACACACACACACACACACACACTCACACACACACACACACACACAAAATGCATCCAAATGATCTACACACACAATAAATCCAAATAATCTACGTACACACACATACACACACAATGCATCCAAAAAATCTACGTACACACACATACATACATACACAATGCATCCAAAACACACACACACACACGTATTCAAATAACACACACACACACATACACTGCATCCAAATAAACTATACACACACAAATCATCTGAATGATTTACACGCACACACAATGCATTCAAATGTTGTATACACACTGACACACAAACATACACAATGCATCCAAATGATGTATACACACACACACCCACACAATGCATCCAAATAATCCACAAAAACATGTACACACATGCAGACACATCCACACACACACCATATCCAAATAATCTACACACACAGCATCCAAATAATACACACACACAAAAATGCAGCATACATCCACATAAATGTAAATTCACACCGGATTCACATATAAAACACACACACATACAAACACACACCCTGCAGACTGTACACCTCTTACAGAATGCTGAACCACATATTGATTTCTGTAACACATGATCAAGATCTGAGCGTGCTCAGTGTGGTCCTTCTGCTCTTTCATGTACACTGTACTCACTAAGCTTCAAACCTCACATTCACATCCATCATCTGCACACTCACTACAGTCACCAGCACAGCCACCAAGAGAACATACCAATCAATCCATAGGCGTGTACAGAAGAATCCTTAATAAAAGCTTGTCATTTTAAAGTTGTGATTAATAACCACCCCACGCCGGACCAGAAGCCGAAGTCCAAACTCAGATGATGGTTGAATATCTGTACGGTTCCTCATTTCATGTTCAGCAGAAAGAACAAGCTCCACAGTGCAGGAGAAGGAGGAGGCGCTGGCTGCTGTGTGGAGGAACTCAGCTCATCTGGCTGCTCCTGCTGAGTCAGAGTGGATGTGAGTCGGAGCACTTTGCACATCACACGCGGTTTTTCCGCCGGCGATCGTTTTTCGGGCCACTGCTCCCCTTCAAAGCTGTCGACGCCGGAGTGAAGAGGCTGTAGACCAGGTGTGAATCGAAGAGTTAATCCGTGCCACACTGCGATGTTAAAAAGCCCTGCGGAGTGAAATACACCTCCATCCAAATCCCCAACAGAGAGGAGGTTCAGGCAGGAAACCTAGACTAGCAGCACACGACGGCGGGAAGGACGCTAGCCAGAAAAAGCAGTATGGCCACAACTAGATTCCTCATCAGGGTGGGAAGTGAGAGTTTTTGATCCTATCCCAGCGCTCACATGGCGAAAGAGCAAAATGCATGGCACACACAAAGCCAAACATATTTTCACATGATTTACTTTGTGGCAAATTTTGAATTCACAATTGAAGGAGAACATGCAAACGTCAAACACTATAATGAAAATTCAAACCCCAAACCTTGTGGCTGGAAGACAAGTGTGCTAACCGGCGCGGCACCATGCTCACTCAGATGCACACCTTTATAAATCTTAAACTACACTTACTAGCCACTTCGCTCCACCTCCATGTAGTCGCCTTTACTATATTCCCTAATATTCAGGACCCTCATAGGACCCCTACAGATCAGGCATTACATCATAAAGGTGGTGGATATTTCTCAGCACTTCAGCGACACTGATGTTGTGGTGGTGTGTTTATGTTGCACTGAGAACAGCCTACCAACCACAACTGTCTTCTATCCTGTATCTACATACTTTGTGAGGCCGCTTTAGTATGTTCTCTGATGATCAAGAGGTATTAGGGTGGTGGATTATTTAAAGTACTGCAATGATACTGACGTGTGTTAGTGTGTGTACCTGCTCTGTGAGGGTTCTGATCATCAAAGAACAGATTAAAAAGGAAGAACAAGATATGAAGAAAAATAGATGGACTACAGAATGGAATTTTAGAACTACAAAGTGCATGTGAGTAGATCGCTGTGGAACACTCTACAGGTACGAGAAATAAAGGATATTAGTGCTTTTATTACAGCACAGTAAGAGAAGCACGTACACACACACACACACACACACAGACTATTTACGAACTAGCGCATGGCCACGCCCCCTGCCACAATCATGTCTCATTTAAAACATGCTCCAAACGGTTAAACATGCTCGAAGTAATAAATGTGTCGCAAAAAAAGGCTTGTTGGGTTCGGGCACGACCTCTGCAGAGTTTGGTGCGTACATGGAAGAAGCTGAAGGGGAGGAGTCAGATCTCCTGCCACATACAGATGTCAGATCTGCTTTGGAAGACCAAATTTCAGTCCTGCAAACTGACATTCAAGTCAAGGCCCTCTGCTGCCCAGTTTTGGAACTTGTTGGCTGAAGAAAAGTATCCAGACATAAGATGTGCCATATATTCAAGAGCATTTTTTGGATCGACCTAATTATGTGGATCTTTTCCCCCACATTAAAATAATGAGGTCCAGATATCGGTCCACCCTCACTGATGATCATTTAGAAGCCTGCTTGAGAATTGGCATCAGCAGCTACTGTCAGACTCCTCCCACCTTGCTGACAGCATTCAGTGCAAATCAGACTAATAGTATTTTTTTCACTGGATTGTCTTGTATTGCCTCAAATATTAACATGATGTGTGTAAAATAGGGTTAAACAGTTAAAAAAAAAAGGTGAATCCTGAAAAAAAAAAAGGTTGGGCACACCTGCTCTATATGATAAGTAAAGAAAAAATGAGCTGTACCTAATTAAATGACTTAATGAGTGTATGTTCCTGTTTATCCATTAAAATCCTGGACTACAGTTCATAGAAAAGGTCTGGCGAGTGGGTGGGGGAGAGGTTCAAGCGCTGGGTAGATACACCCAGCATTGGGTTTCAATCCATTGCTGACCACACTCGCTAACACAGCCACACACACTATATGGGGGCAATTAATTACGATGTTTTTGGACTGTGCAAGGAGAACCCAGAGGAAACCGACGCGAAGAGAGGTGGACGTGCGGACCCTTACTCCGCTTAATCCTATACTAGGGTCACAGGACAGGTTCCCCATTCCTATCCAGGGGAGAACGTTTCGGATGCTCAACAGACACCAATCTGGGGCGCTTCCTCACCCACACATAGTTTAGATAGGGACAATTTAGAGCAGCCAGTTCACCTTGAATCCATGTTTTTGAACAGTAGGAGGAACCCGGAGAACCTGGAGGAAACCTACACTAGGAGAACATGGAAGCTTCACCCAGATCGAGATGTGAACCTGGATTCCCAGCGCAGAGAGGCGGACGTGCTAAGCACTACAACACTGTGCCGTTCTGTATAAGATCCACCGCCTTAATTCTACAGAACAGAGGCCTGAAACAATCTCATGAGCCGCAGCCAATCCGAATCCAAACACACGTCCTTTTTGCAGCACACACTCCCACCGAGCGCTCAAATCTGATTTGGACAACAACGAAGCCTGAAGGTCTCTCCGTAATGAACTCCACTCAGATGGACAGGGATTTGAGACGCCTCCCAGCCAGCTGACTCTAACAGTGAGCTCTGCGGACGTCGATGCCGACATTAGACGCGCGTCTCGGCGGAGTGAAAGCTGGGGGGCTGTATTAACCCTAATAAAATGGAGATGCGCGGCGAGGCAACAGAGGAGAACAGAGAACAGAGCGCAATGAAAGTGTATTTACAGTCAGAGAAACGCAGAGGACTCCAGAGTATAGAGTGGATGTAATTAGGGGCGTCCTGATTAAAGTGACCTGAATGATATGCCTGTCTTAATAATTATTATGGGACGTGTGCAGATAGCTCTATCTGTGATGCCACTTAACCGTCTTACTGTCTTATTTCCAGCAGAGGGCAGCATGATGGCGTAGTAGCTAGTAGCATGTCCGCCTTTCAGCGTTGGGGATCCAGGTTCGAATCCCGATCTGGGTTGCCATGTTCTCCCCGTGTCCACGAGGGTTTCTCCCAGTTGTCCAGTTTCCTCCCACGGTCCAAAAACATGGATTCAAGGTGAATTGGCTGCCCTAAATTGCACCTATATAGTTTGTGCATCTTTGTGAGTGAGTGTGTGCCCTGCGATGGATTGGCGCACTGTCTTGGGTTTATCTGTCGAGGCCTGAATAGGCCATCTCTCCTAAATGGGCATGGGGACCCCACCGTGACCCTAGAAAAGGATTAAGCGGAAGGTAATAAGATAAGATTTAAGTTTTGGTGGCACCATGGCATAGTAGCTAGTGCGCCGCCTCTCAGCGCTGGGGATCCAGGTTCGAATCCCGATCTGGGGAGTTATCATGTTCTCCCATGTCTGTGTGGGTTTTCTCCGGTTTTCTTTCAAAGTCCAAAAACAAGCATTCAAGTCGAATTGCCTGTGTCAAATTACCCCTATATGGTCTGTGTGAGTGAGTGTGTGCCCAGTGATAGACTGGCACCCTGCCCTGGATGCCCAGCACCTAAACCGTTCTCCACTGGATGAGCATAGGAAAGTCCAGTCCCTAGTATAGGATTAGGAGGAAGAAATTGATGGATAGATGGATTGCTATGTGATATATTGTTTGTACTTTAGCATGTTCTCCAGATTACAGTTGGGTAGGGTCTTCCGTTTTCTGCTCTTGGGTTGTGAGTGAGCGAGTGAATGAACGCGACCGTGACCTCATCAGGATTCAGCGCTTCCCCCAAATAAATGTAGAAGTGAGTTTTGAAGGTGTGTTGTAAAGGACTCGCCACCTTTCAGGAGACGAAGCGTGCCATTTATTCAGGTTGCTAAAGTTAATGTAGCTTCACTAAGTGATGAGCACCATGTTCACACTTTATTCCCCCCACAGTGCCTCCATTAGCAATTTATTTCAGCCAAGACCAGGGTTCGCTAAGCCAAGCTGCCGCTGAAATGCCATTGTGCGTCTCTGAGCCTGATTGAATCCATAGGCCGAACCGAAATCTCTCGCCCGTACGCTCATTCTTAACGTTCCTTCCCCTCTCCCCACCAACTGAACAAGCGTCTTTCTACTTTATCTCATGTCCATCTGTTCGATGGGATGTATTTTTTCTTTTTTTTTCTTTTACGACTCCGGGCGCAAACACCACCATTCCCACTGAAATGACCCACATCAGATTCTTTAAAACCGCAAATCCTGTATTGAAGGGGCACATAAAGCTGCCGTTCTCATCCCCCAGTCGAGTTCTGATATACACTGGCACATCTTACAAAACAGGCAGCCATAAATCACCAGCGCGCCGTTAGAAAGCCTATTATCAGCCATTTTGAAGGCATAATGCAGAACAAACCATGGCGGCTCTGTATGGACTCTGATAAGCGACCACATCTTCAACGAGCACAACGCCACACTGACCGGGAATACTAATCGCATACAAAGCAAGAGGGATAAGGCTGCACAGTCGTTCTTTGCCATTGCTTTTTTCTACCCAAATAATTGACAATATTACATATAATATAAGGCACTTGGAGTGCCTTAATCAATAGTAATTGGCGTCCGGCTAGAGTGAAGGGCATGGCAAGATGCGCTTGGCATGTCAACTCAATAGCGTTGGCGCATGGGTAGAGTGGAGGGGATGAGGCAAAGTGCTTGGCATGTAAACTTAATAGCCTTGGCACACAGGTAGAGTGAAGGACATGAAGCGAAGCGCTTGGCATGTCAACTCAATAGCGTTGGTGCACAGGTAGAGTGGAGGGGATGACGCAAAGCACTTAGTGTTTCATCTCAATAGCGATTGCTGTGCAGGTAGAGTGGAGGGGAGGACGCAAAATTGCTTGACTTGCCATCTCGATAGCGTTTGGCGTGCGGGTACAGTGAAGACCACTCCTGCGTGACGCGGTGTGCGGCGGCCAGTGCCAGAATTACTTTCTAACTGTGTCTAATATTTAACAGCAGCCCCTACACAGGGGCAGTAATATGCCTCCTAAACGGAAGCATCCGCAGCAAGAGATCGCAGCAAAAAAGCACGTAATGATGAAAATCAGAAACCCTGTAGAAAATGTCAGAAAAGCGTTTAAAATAGCAACGTGAAGCTAACGCTATAAGCAACACTTGCTACAAGTTGCACGTCAACAGCAAAAAGGACATGTGACCCCGATGAAGATGGAATTGAGAAAGTTATCTAGTCAAATTAAAAAATCAGTAAAACGTGCTGGAAAAATACTCGCCACCCGGCTGTAGAACTGATAACGATATACAGTGGGGTGGAAAAGGCTTTGCCCTCTTCCTCATTTCCTGTTTTTTGCACGTTTGTCACAATGTTTCGGAACATTAAACCAATTTAAATAGTAGTCAATAACAACACAAGTAAACATGAAATGCAATTTGTAAATGAAGGTGTTTATTATTAAGGGAGAAAAAAAATCTTGATCTGTGTGAAAAAGAAATTGCCCCCCTTGTTAAAACCTACTATAACTGTGGTTTATAACACCTGAGTACATTGTACCCCACCCAAGCCTGATTATTGCCACAGCTGTTCTCAATGAAGACATCACTTACGTAGGGCCTGCCTGACAAAGTGAAGTCCACCAAAAGATCCTCCACATTATGCCGAGATCCAAAGAAATTCAGGAACAATTAAGTAAGAAAGTAATTGAGATCCATCAGTCTGGAAAAGGTTATAAAGCCATTTCCAAAGCTTTATAACTTTGGACGACCCATAGTGAGAGCTATTATCCACCAATGGCGAAGACATGGAACAATAGTGAACCTTCCTTGGAGAGGCCGCCGCCCAAAATTACCGCTAGTGCACAGCGATTACTCATTCAAGAGGTCACAAAAGACCCCACAACAACGTCCAAATAACCTTACTTGCCTCAGTTAAGGTCAGAGTTCATCAGAAAGAGACAAAAATGGCCTGCATGGCCGAGTTCCAAGGAGAAAACCACTGCTGAGCAAAAAGGACATTAAAGTTTGTCTCAATTTTTCCAAAATACATCTTGATGATCCCCAAGACTTTTGGGAAAACATTCTGTGAACTGATGAGACAAACGCTTAACTCTTTGTTGTGTCCCATTACATCTGGCATTTCAGAAAAAAGCACATTATACCAGTATTAACAGTATAATATGGTGGTGGTTTAGCTGGAAACTATGGAACTATGAATTCTGCTGTCTACCAAAAGATCCTGAAGGAGAATGTCCGACCATCTGTTTGTGACCTTAGGCTGAAACAAACTTGGGATTTGCAGCAGGACAATGATCCAAAACACACCAGCAAGTCCACTTCTGAATAGTTCAAGAAAAACAAGATGACTTTGGCATGGCCTAGTCAAAGTCCTGACCTGAATCCTATTGAGATGCTGTGCTATGACCTTAAAAAGCCCTTTATGCTCGAAAACCCTCTAATATAACTAAATTAGAACAATTCTGCAAAGATGAGTGGCACAAAGTTCCTCCAGAATGCTTTAAAAGACTCATTGCAAGTTATCACAAACGCTTGGTTGCAGTTGTTGCAGCTAAGTGTGGCCCAACCAGTTATTAGGTTTGGGGGGGCAATCACTTTTTTTTTTAAACAGGGCCATGTAGGTTTGGACCTTTACTTACAAATTGCATTTTGTGTTTACTTGTGTTACCTTGTGTTACTAACTTGTGTTACTAATATTTAAATTGTTTTGATGTTCCCAAACACTTAAGTGTGTGACAAACATGCAAAAAACAGGAAATGAAGAAGGGGGCAAACACTTTTTCACACCACTGTATATTAGTTCAACTTGAAGCTTCAGCTTTGTAGCTACTCGTGAAGACCTCAATCCATCCCAGGCATAGCGTCCAGAGGCGATAGAAAACAAACAATTAAACGAAGGAAAACTGGAACCCATTTGTTTATATATATATATATATATGGGCAGACAAACTCAGGACAGGGCACACACTTACTTACACACACACACACGCACACACGCGCACACACACACACACACACACACACACACACACACCACACACTACATACAAGGGCGATTTAGTGCAGCCAATTCACCTTGAATCCATGTTTTTGGACTGTGGGAGGAGTCCAGTGAACCAGGAGAAAATTCACATGGGCACAGTGTTTTTTTTTGTACATACAATATTGCTCATGTACTGTACTGTATTATACAGTATCTTCTACTTTGCACTGTGTTATGTGTTAGGCTCCTCCTCCCTCCGAGGTGGCTTCACCCCGTTCGTTTTAAAACCACATTCATGCTACTGAATTTCAAAGCCACGGCGGCCCATTTATATGCGCATACACAATATACAGTCCACACAGCTCAGAGCAGCGCTGATTAACCAGCGATGCATAATGTAATATAAATAGAATCAGTTCGTAATTTAGGAAATAATTAAATAAATGAAAGCTGTTTTAAGGTTTTTGGGAAAATGGCGACAACATGCCACAGACAGAATGTGGATCTACCGGTGGATCTATCTTCGCTTCCTATATTAAGCGGTAAACAAATTGTTTGGCTAATTATGACTGAATAAGTATAACGTTTCAGTTTCGTTTAATTTAACAGACACAGCCTTGCAGTGAAACTGGATCGAGATCCATTAGTGATGCATACAATAAAGTTGAGCCCCCCCCCCCCCCACACACACACACACACACACAAAACCAGCTTCCTAAGTAGTATACTAAAGAAATAAGGCACAAGAGGTCAGTGAAAAACACACTAAGTGAAACAACCACACCTCTGTACACGGCGCCCAGGGAGCAAATGATGGCGTCCTCAACTCGCAGGCGTGGCAGGTAGGTGAGCTGAAGAAGAAGTGGCTGGATTATGGGCCGGCGCTGGTCCAGGTCGAGCCTCTCCATGGTCTTCATGATGTGGGGCATCAGTGCCAGCGGTCTATAGTCCTTGACGTCACTAGGGCGCGGCGTCTTTAGAACAGAAACGATATAGGATGTCTTTCACAACACAGGGAGGTGCTGGAGACTCAGGCTCATGTTGAAGGCATACGGCAGGACTCCACATAGCTGGGTGGCGCAATTTCCATGTTATCCCTGCGTCCATGTGGGTTTTCTCCGGGTTCTTGGTTTTCTTTCACAGTCCAAAAACACGGATTCAAGGTAAATTGCCCCGATTCAGAGTGAGTCTTGCACAAGGGCATAGCAATAATACGTGGTGGGACCAGGAAACGGACCAGGGACTTTCAGGTCGCAAGGCTGGTTCTTTATCCACAAGCCTTCAACTGCTTCATCCTCTTTGGACTGTGAAAAAAAAAACAAGAACCTGGAGAAAACCCACATGGATGCGGGGAGAACATGGAAATTGCGCCACCCAGCTATGGAGTCCTGCAGTATGCCTTCAACATGAGCCTAAGTCTCCAGCACCTCCCTGTGTTGTGGAAGACATCCTGTATCATTCCTGTTCCAAAGACACCGCGCCCCATTGACATCAAGGACTATAGACCGGTGGCACTGACGTCCCACATCATGAAGACCATGGAGAGCCTCGACCTGGACCAGCGCCGGCCCATAATCCAGCCACTTCTTCTTCAGCTCACCTACCTGCCACGCCTGGGAGTTGAGGACGCCATCATCTACCTGCTCGACCGAGTCTACGCTCACCTGGACAACCCAACCAGCACAGTGAGGATCATGTTTTTTGACTTCTCCAGTGTTTTTAATACCATCTGGCCTGCTCTTCTGGGTGAGAAGCTGACAGTGATGCAGGTAGACACTGCCCTCGAGTCCTGGATTACAGACTACCTGACCGGCTGACCTCAGTACGTGTGTCTGCAGCATGGTGTGTTCAGCAACACCGGGGCACCACAAGGAACTGTCCTCTCTCCCTTCCTCTTCACCTTCTACACCATGGACTTCAGCTATCGGACCGAGACCTGCCACCTTCCGAAATTTACTGATGACTCAGCGATACTTGGCTGTATCAGCAAGGGTGATAAGGACAAGTACAAGGCTATGGTGACGGACTTTGTCACATGGTGCGAGCTGTACAATCCACAGCTCAATATGACAAAGACAAAGGAGCTGGAAGTGGATCTGAAACGAAACAAGGGGTCAACCCCAGCCCCTGGTAAATATAAGGAAAGGCATCTGGTGAGACATTATATGGATCTTCTCAGCTGTAATTGCCCCCAACTGGGGAGCAAGCCAGAAAAATAAGGGACAGAATGTGTTTAAATACCCCAGTTACTCCCAGCATGCTGTCCTGTTAGACGTAGACAATGTGTTGCTTTACATTTTCTCCATATTATTAAAGTAGCCGTTTGGCATTTGGCCTTAGGGCTCACTACAGCTGTGTCTTCAACCATCCCCACAACCCCACGCTCACCTCCCCCCCTTCTCCTTTCATAAAGACTGGACATGCTGAAGTGCGTCTCTGAGCCCGGCTTAGCGCTCCACTCCAAACCCAGCTGATGGAGTTCAATCAATTCTGCTTCTACAGCTGTTCCTCACCATTGACTTTCAAATTCCATATTTTCTTTCGCCTCGCTCCGTTTTCCAAACGCAAAACGAGAGTATAATCGCTGAGGCGGGGAAGAGAAAAGAATAAAAAAACAAAAAAAAAACAAGCCGCCGAGTTTGTCCGCAATGAAAGCAGGCGGCTCCTGTTCCAACACAAAGCCTTGCCCTTCCAACAATATTCAGCGCTGAATGGAAATCTATTTATTTCTGCTTTTCACGCCGAGCAATTTCAGCTCGAAATTTACAGTCAGGTGAAAAGAAGAGAGTAAACGCCTCGGGGAGAGAGCAGAGGGATTGGATAAAAACATTCAGAGTTGTGTTTCCTCGACACGTCACGCTGCTGGGGGAAAGAGAGGGGTCGTTTTAAAGGTGTTCCCAGAAACACAGGGTATGAGGATGAGGGTGATGAGATTTCACACATAGTATCAGTTCCACTACTGTAAAGATGGACTTTGTAGTTCTACAATTCCAGCCTGTAGTCCATCTGTTTGTGGAATACAGTACATAATGTGTGCGTTCCCTTTATTCTGTTCTAATGGTGAGGACCCCAATAGTACCACCACAGAGCAGCTATTATTTGATTGGTGCATTATTCCTATCCCAGCAGTGTCGCTGAGGTGTTTAAACGCAATTACAGCAGCACTGCTGCACTAAAACCCCCTCACCGCATCAGTGTCACTGCAGAACTGACAATACACCAGTGGTGGGCCGTCAAGGCCTTTAACATCTTCTCTAAAGGCCTAAAAATTTTGGAATCACAGACTGATGTTGATTATATATTGTTTTCCGCTTAATCCTCTACAAGGGTTGCGGGGTGTTTCCCCATGCCCATCTAGGGGAGAACGTTTTGGACGCTGGGCAGATACACCCATGACAGAGTGCAATCCATCGCTGGCCACCATGAATACTTATTAATTTAAAATGATTGGTCCATTTCTTTTTATTATGCATTTCATAATTAGTATTTAGCCAATCACATTTAAGCATTATTGGTTGCCAGGTTTTATATTTTTCTGCCTACGCCTTCAGAATGAATTTTGCGGCCCTGGAGCATTAAATAACAGATTAACCTGTTGCGTCAACCAATCAGATTCAGAGTTTTCCATATCAGAACCTTCTAGAAGGCCAACAATATTTCAGCGTATTTACGCTCTCTGATTGGAGAGTACTTTTGATGAGCAAACTTGATTTTTAGCCAATTAAAACTTACAGATTACAGATATACTGGACTTCCAGCATTACATTCTACGGCGATAAAAAAAGGACTTCTTGAGTAAACTAATTTAAGAAAGTGTAAGAAAAGAAATTTAACAAACTAATGATGGAAAAAAAGGAGGGAATTTGTGTACAAATAATAAGGAATTAATCATAATTTGTGGTGTTACTTTCCTAAATAAAAAAAAAACAACCGTACGAGGTTAGTGTTGGTGATTTTTATGTTTGGTTATC
>JAOUQT010315324.1:0-25501 GCA_025769995.1 Xyliphius kryptos | reverse complement strand
ACTAAATACACACAACTGAAGTTAATTAACTCAATGAGAACGAAAGCAAAGGGAAGGAGCGCCGTGCGCTTCTTACACCCAGGCTAGCGTGCCAATTTATCTCTGGGCACAATCACCAAGTAATACACTATAGGGGACAATGTAGAGCATTCTATCAACCTTGAATCCATGTTTTTGGACTGTGGAAGGAAACTGGCAAACCCAGAAGAAACCCACAAAGAAACAGAGAGAACATGAAAGCTCCACCCAGATAGTGATTCGAACCACAAATCCGCAGCGCTGAGAGAAAAAACTGCTCACCACTAAGCCACTATGCTGCTTGGGTTAAAGTTACGTTTAAATTTAAATAAAATAGAGTGTAAGAGTAAAGCTTTTATATGTTGCATATAAATATTTTTTGAACCATAAATAATGTACAGATACTTTCAAAAAAGTTTGTGTGGCACATTTTCTAATGTTTGGAAGAACATATTTCACAGCACAGACCAATCTACTGTGAATCTACCTTTTCCCTTACAAGAAAATAATGTCCATTTCCAAATAATAAGTTTAAGGTCTGTCATCCAGTGTGTGTTTGTTGTGTTCCATGTACAGAATAATTCATTTGTTACTTCCTCATCTGCCTCTATGGAAGCCTCTTTCCATGCCGCACCTGTGGCAGATTCTGACAGTATGTGTGTACACTTTCACCTGCCATTTTATTAGGTACAGCTCATTGACTCTCTTCTGAACATATATATGGAATTTAAAGTTTTATAATTTACATTCTGTTGTCCATCTGTTTAATTCCTACTTTGTTAGTCCCATTTACTCTGTTCTCTGATGATCAGGACCTCCCCCCGACCCCCTCCACAGAGCAAGTATTACTAGGGAAGATGGTACAAGTGGATCAAATACCTGTATGTTTTGATAGGTGTAGTGTTCTCTGTCCACAAGCAATGCTGTGTCTGATCCACAGCACAACACACAAAACCACACCACCACCATGTCAGTATCACTGCAGTACTAAGAATCATCCACCACCTTAATACATTAATCCTGATTATCTGAGAGCATAGAAAACTGGACTAACAATGATGTACTACAGAATTTGTAAAACAGTACTTGATGGTTCGTTTGATATCACCATTGAACGCAAGACCCCGCCAGGCTCACATTAGGGTCTTCCTGAAAACCCTTCAAGGCTGAAACTTGGCTTCTTTATCCATATCATGTCCTTGAAAAACGAACAGGTTCTCGCTTTTCTATGTTCGAGAGTTCCTTTGCTATCGCCATTAAATGCAAAACCTAAGATTGGGATCTTTACGAGTACATACAAAGCTAAAACTTACAGTGGCTTGCAAAAGAATTCCTACACCTTGAACTTTTGTCACATTACCACCACAAACATTCAATGTGAAAGACCAACACAATGTGGTATACAATTGGGAAGTGGAATGAAAATTATGCATGTTTCAAAACATTTTACAAATAAAAAACTGAAAAGTGCGGTGTGCACAACTGTTAATAATAATGGCTATGATAAAACCAAGTGGCCCATGGTGAATCTGGACAAAATGCAGAGATCCACAGCTCAGGTATTTTGTCGATACCTTTATCCAAAGCAACCTGATGGTTGGAACTAGAACACATGGTTGATAAAGAACCCTCGAGCAATGAGGGTTGAGGGCCTTGCTCAAGGACCCAGAGTTGTAACTTCAGAGAATCTGGGAATTGAACCCACAACCTTCAGAGTGATAGCCCAACACCCTAACCACTGAGCTATCACACCCGAGCAACCACACCCAGAGTGGGGGAATCTGTCCACAGGACAACTATCAGTCATGCGCTGCAAAAATTAATGGAAGAGAGGCAAGAAAAATGCCATTGTTAAAAGAAAACCATAAAAAAATAGTTTGCCAGAAGTCACAGCTAACATGTGGAATAAGGTGCTTTGGTCAGATGAGACCAAAATTAACAATGCACATCACTCTGTACACACTGTTACAGGTGCCACGGGCACCTGAGTAATTTAAGTTTATTACCTTCGTTAAGTGTCCTTGTTTAGCGCTTATTGGGTGTGTAGTTCTATTGGTTCGTTTTTGTCATGTGATCGTTTCCCTCATGTATTTAGTTCTGTGTTTCCCAGTCCTTCGTGTACGTCCTCGTTTATGTCACCCTGCTTATGCGGATGCCTCTGTGTTTTTGGTCTGTGTTTTATGGTCTGTGTTGTGTTAAATAAATCTCCCCCCCCGCTTCACTCTGTGGTTTTGCCTGGCTCCCTACGGCGCGTTAGTGCGCTTTGGCTCTGCGCATGCGTGTGCGCAGCTGCGTCTTGAGGTATGAGCAGAGCGTGACAGTGTGTCATCTCTATAGCGATTGGCACATGGTTCAAGTGGAGGGGAAGACGTAAGATGCTTGCTGTATAGTGATTGGTGCCTGGATAGAGTAGAGAGGAGAAGACGAGGTGCTTGGCATATAGCGATTAGCCACGGGTTGAGGGTAGGGGACGATATGAGACGCTTGGCATACAAAGATTGGCGCATGTGTTGAGTGGAGCGGAAGATGTGAGGTGCTTAGAGTATTGTGATTGGCGTACGGGTAGAGTGGAGAGGAAAACACGTGGTGCTTGGCATATAGCGAGTGGCGCATGGGTAAAGGGAAAGATGCGAGACACTTGGCATATAGCTCTGGGCGTGCAGGTAGAGGGGAGGGGAAGATGTGAGTCACTTGGTGTTTAGCGATTGGTGCATGGGTAGTGTGGAGAGAATGACGCGAGACAAAACAGTAAATGAAAATATTAATAGAATAATAATGTTTGAGACTGAACTATAAGCAGAAAATTCACCTGAGAACTTTGAACTTTGGGAAATGGATGGCGTTTCTAATGAAGACCGTGAAGTTGATGGCTTTATCCAGTGCTGGCTCTCTGTGATCAAAACAACACCATGTGATTATGTATGTGTTATTTATTCAGTCAGGTCTAATTAAGTTTACAATGATTTTGATCTGTGGAGTTTCACAGTGATGGTTTTAATGATGTAGATCACCAGGTTCTTCTTTCATCATACTTACAAACAGCCCAATCAGGGGGGTAATTAATGTCTTTAATGTACCTATCAGCATGTTTTTAGAATGTGGAGGAAACCCACTGAGGTACAGGGAGGACATGTCTGACCTCTGTTCTCCACAACTGGGAATCAAACCCAGGACCTTCTTGCTGGCAAAACATTTTTAGTGAGAGTATGGTGCACATGCTGTTGAATCTACAACACAAGACAGAGGCACACCCACCTATACAAGAGGAACAAAATACTGGGACACTCCTTTTAATCCGTAATTTATGGTGATGTTTCTTTTTCGTAGCTTTTTAAAGCTTTTAATAAACCTTAACATCAAGAACATTTCTAAAATCCCCGTCACCTGACTGCTGCAAAGTCCTCGATTGGGCACCAGCTCTTGATCTCACAGGTTTTAAACGTGTGATTGTAGTATTCCACACAGCGCCCTGTTCTCTGACCTGGTACAAAGACAAACAGTCCTGATATCACATAATAAAACTGTAGAAAATCAGGACTCCACACAAGTGTTTCTTCTATCACTGCTTCATTTCATACACTTTCATTAAAAGTGGATTTTTTTTTATTTTTTTTTTGTGCAGAAGTATTGGCTCACCATTGCCTTCAAAGTCCATCTCACCCGCAACACAGTCAGCATCTGATGTACAGTTAGCCGTGGGGACGCTGAAGTGCTGGAGATACAAACAGCGTGGTTCTGAAACCCAGGAGCTTTTTTTTCTTTGTGGTGTGTGTGTGTGTGTGTGTGTGTGTGTGTGTGTGTGTTTTTACCTCTGCACATGTGCCCTGTGTCTGATCTGTCACATCCCGTCTCAGTATGGTGCTAATGACATCACTACCCTGTAGTTAAAGCACAGAATTTTATCAATAAATTATATACTTTTATAAGAAATGTTTTAGGGCTGGACACTGGCTTTGTGGTGCCATGATCTCCTTTCTGTGCTGTGGATCCAGGTTCGAATCCCAATGTGGGTGAATTTTCCATGTTCTCTTTGTATCCGTATGGGTTTTTTCCAGGTTCTCCAGTTTCCTAACACAGTCCAAAAACATGGATTCAAGGTAAATTGGCTGCTTTTCATTGCCCCTATAGTGTGTGTGTGTCTCTCTGAGTGAGTGTCTCTCCCTTGGATTAGCACCCAATCCTGGGTGTGTCTACCCAACGCCCTAAACATTCTACCTTGGATTCTACCTTGTAGAGGATTAAGCCAAAGATAATGAAAGAAGATGAGATATCATTCATTATCTTCTGCTTAATCCTCTACAAGGGTCGCAGTGGGGTACCCCATGCCCATTCAGAGGAGACCAAATACACCCTGGACAGGGCAAATACACCCTGGACAAGGCGTCAATTTTTAGCTGGGCAGACACTCACTCACCCCCCACACATACAGACTATAGGGGCAATTTAAAGCAGCCAATTCACTTTTTTAGACTGTGGAAGGAAACCGGAGAAACCAGAGAAAACCCACACAAATACGAAGAGAACATGGAAACTTCACCTAAATTGGGATTCGAACTTGGAATCCCCAGCGGTGAGAGGTGAATGTGCTAACCACAAAGTCACCATGCCACCCATAGGATAATATATATATATATATATATCATTGATTAAAGTCATCTATTTTAAATAAATTACTATCCTGTACTTTCAGCTGTTTTTATCAGGGGTCGTCATCATCTACAGTGGATCATATAAGACGTGCCACAGCCTGAAGTTAAAATATACTGTAAGTACAAATGCTCATTAACATGTTATTAATCTTTGTTTGTTGATTGGACTTAAAACGTCGTGGTACATGCATTTAATGTATTCAAATATTCCTGAACTGAAATAAGTTTAAAATAACATTCAGAATGCGCCACATACATGAGAACACATCATGCAGATAAACTTGAGATATTAAAGTCACTATGTGGGTTGCACGAAAAGGAAAACTGAGCGTGTTGTTTGTTCCTCACCTCAGGTGGTGTGACGTATTCAGTTGTGTCTCGGACGCTCTCCCCCAGCAAGGCGACTCCTCTCATCTCGGTGTAGACTGAGCTTTCTGGCCGGGTCTCTGTCTCTTGATAGGCCTTCTGACTGATGAATACATACCTAAAAAAAATTTACATAAATAAACACATGTAACTTTAAAACACAGATTACTTGCATAACAATAAACTACATCTGTACATCTAAATATGTTGGATTTCATCTCATGGGCTGCTTTAACCTTCTCATGAATTATATCTTCTATACATGTTTGTGTGTGAGTGTGCGTTAGCGTTTATGCACTTTAAACATCTTAGATTTTTTTCTAATGTGCTTCTGAAATCTAATTAACTTTATAAATTATTTATTTGATTAACAATGATACATGTTTATTCCAGTATTAACTTAATTTCACTTTTCACTTACTGAAATCTATCAGGGAAACTAATAATATTTATTTCCACATGTATATTATTTTGTGTATTACGGTGTAATACACATCATTTTAGGTAAAATGATTTTTGTTTTTAAAATAGCAAATTAAATGATTATGTTACATTAATCATATAGCTACAATTTTATATTACAATAATTTAATAAATTCTTATACATTTTAACGCTAATGGTTTTAACTCCCATTTGTTCATTTATCATGTTCAAAACAGTTTATAATGTCTTAAAATAAAAAAAGTTACATTTATAGAAACCTGACTGATGTTCTACTTTAAATAGATCAGAAATACATACCATACAAAATAAGTGAGGACCAGCAGTTGGACGGCTCTGTAAATGACCCCCAGTCTTCTGTTTTTCACCACCATAATTTTGGGGGTCTCATAGTCCCAGAAGCCGAGAAAGAAATCCTTAATGAATTCTAAAAGTCCCATGTTGTTCTGCTGAGAGTCACCAAAATGATGAAGAAAATATCTGAGACTTACTGCGCACTTCCATTAACACCAACACCACTGAACAACACAAGCCTCCTCCTTCTCTCTCCCCCTCTCTTGATCCCTCTCTCTCTTTCACACACACACACATACATACACACACTCACAAACACAATACCCCCCCCCTCCCCCCATTATCTTGCTTTCTTTCTTACTTAATTTCTCTTTGCCACCTTGTTATTATGTATGTAATTCTGTCTTAATCTTTCTCTCTTTTACTCTGAACTCATCATTTCACATTAATTCTGTAAGTTCATGGTTTACACAGCTGCAGTGGAGACATGGTTACCTCCTTATGTAGACATTTTACCTACATCAATTTTTTCTCTTACTTTTTTTCTTTCTGCTCTCTCATCCTTTAATTTGTTTCCTCTCTTTCTCTTTTCCCCTCTCACCCTTTTGCGCGCTCTCTCTCTCTCTCTCTCTCTCTCTCTCTCTCTCTTTTACCATCTCACCCTTTTGCTCTCTCTCTCTCTCTCTCTCTCTCTCTCGCCCTCTCCTTCTCTCTATATATCTCAGATTTCTCCCTTTATTCAATTAAGTGATTCTTCACCTCATCACTGTTTCTCATTTGTGTTGAACTGAGGAAGCAATGTAAGATAATCATGAAGAAAGTGAAAGAATCAATAAACAGACGGCTAAAAATAAAATCTTAATCATCACTTCTAATATTTATGCCGAAATGTAATAACCATTAACAGCAGCGGGAATGAAAAACAACAGAATTCACATCATCTGTGTGAAGTGTTTGGGTTTTGATGCAGAGACTGAAAACAGAATCAGATTATTAATATTTTATGATAGCTGTAATAGTATAATGAAAAATTTTCCCCCCTTTTACCGACCACTTTATTTTATAAATCTTTGTTTATTCGGTAATGTTACAACCCAGTCCTGTCTTTATAGGCCCGAGGTTTTGATTAATAGTCATTAATTTGTATATTAATGTTAATTTTTTTTACTTATCAGATGTTACTGGGTAACTTTAGTAATTTAATTGGTTTATTGATTTAAATTTTGAAACAAATGTATAAAAAGTCAAGTATTTTTGTTGAAGATATTAATGTTAATGTTATAATTTTGTTAAATGGTTTCTGTGTAAAATGATGTTTAATATAACTGGGGTTTTGATGACGTAGTTCTTTTGCGCCGTTTTATGATTTTTGTTCAGGCAGTTTTTTAAACAGTTCTATTGCGGTCTTGCGGCGCAGTTCAGTGACGTCACACTTGCACGTGTTACTGCTGGTCCTGTTCTTCGCTGCGTGCTGCATTTTAAAAATCAAATCAAAGCCCCCAGATTATTATTATTATTATTATTATTATTATTATTATTATTGTTCTGTAAAAGCGGAGGTGTCGCTGCTATGGGAGGTTTACAGAAGAAGAAGGTGAGATTAACTTCGCAAGCGTGTGTGTGTAAATGCGTGTTTGTGTATACAGGTAGTTTTGTTTTGTATATTTTGTATTTATGGTTGAATTGTGTGTGTATGTATGTTGTTTAGTGTGCTTTTGTGTGTGTTATGATGTATCGTGTGTGTGATATGTTGTATTTTGTGTGTGTGATATGTTGTATTTTGTGTGTGTGTGTGTGGTGTATTTTGTGTGTGTAGTGTTCTATGATGTGTGTTAATGATAATGATAGGTGCTTTTTAAATGAGCACAGGGCAAGACATTCAAGAGGGCTGATGTGGGTAAAATTTGTTGTTAGCTATCAAAAAATGGCTCTATCAAGCGAAAACAGGATCTTTCTTGGACCGAAAAATATGCCTTCATCCTCACAGTTTTATTAATGCATAGTGTTAAGACAGGTTAAAACGGGCTAAAAACAGGTTTTTCTTATAGTACAGGACTGGTACTCTATGATGGATCTGTAATTATTATATTATTATAATTACCACATATTATACTACTACTACTAATAATAAAAAATAATAATTCATGTAGTTTGGTGAGCACTTTTAAAATTGCACACGAACAATGCACATCAAGTACAAAGAATACATAATGAATTTTTTGTTTATTCCTCAACTACTTGCAATGAAATACAGTTGAAATAATATGAAGACAGATGTGGCCCGCGGGCATTCAATTGCCGACCTACGATATATTGTGTGTGTGTGTGTGTGTGTGTGTGTGTGTGTGTGTGTGTGTGTGTGTGTGTGTTATATGATGGGTGTGTGTGCTATATGATGTTTTTGTGTGTGTGTGTGTATTGTGGTTGTTGTTTTTACTCTGATCTCAGTTCAGCGTTGTTTTTCTGCTTCCCGCAGTATGAAAGCGGCTCTGTTACAAACTACATCAGTCGGAACCGAGCGCGTAAGAAGCTGAACCTCAGTCTGCCTGATTTCAGGTCAGTGAATGTGTGATCAACACACCAGCTCTGCTTGTTTTAAAATATCGTTAGTTGAATATCCGGCTGTCCCTCTGTGCAGGCGGCTCTGCATTCTGAAGGGAATTTACCCCCACGAACCCAAACACAAGAAGAAGGTGAACAAGGGCTCCACGGCGCAGAAGACATTCTACCTGCTGAAGGACATCCGCTTTCTCCTGCATGAGCCCATCGTCGGCAAGTTCCGTGAGTACAAGGTGAGCAGAGGGATGCGTGCGAGCATGCAGGTTCGAGATTCCTGAATCATTTAACATTATTTTGTAAATTCTTTTTTCTCGTTTAGATCTTCGTGCGCAGACTGCGTAAAGCCTACGGTAAATCCGAGTGGGGCTCGGTGGAAAAACTGCGGGAAAACAAGCCAACATACAAACTCGATCACATTGTGAAAGAGAGGTGAGCACGCACACACTGCCTCCCTGCAACCACTAGAAGGCAGAGTTTTACCACTTATATTTCCTTACTCATTTCCAATTTATTCCCTAAAACAAAGGTCACAAATATGTGGCCTGCAGTCTGGGGTTGTTGAATGGAGACCCAAATGGATGAACTACTATTTATTTTTATTTCTTTAATTATTTTTTACAGTTTATGTTAAGTGACAGAACTTTTCTTCCCTTTCCCTTTACGTTATGGGCTTCGTTGTGCAGTATTCAGATCAGCTCCTCAGGCAATCATATCTGTGCAGTTTCCGAAGTGCAGTGCAGCAGTTAGAGGAAAAAAAATCAAAGACAGTCTAATTCAGATGGCGTACTTGGAAAAAAAAAAAAGTTGATATAAAAAACTGAGCAGAATACAAGAGAGAAATGAAGCGTTAGGATGGAAAATCGTGTTAACACGAAGACCGCGTTTTATTTACTTTTTCTACCAGCACGCACTTTGGGTGTTCAAATCTTAGGTCCACTAAAGTTTCCAGTGTGGGTCCTTGAGTCCTTGGACCCTACAAAAATTTAATTAATTGGTTTGGAAAAGCCACTGTCTTATTTTTATTCTGGCACAAATTTTTCAGACGTGTCTCTTCCCACATCCTTTAAAGTACGATGTTAAAATCTGGCAGTATCGTGGTACCCATAGCCTCTTAGGTTGCTCGTGCTTTTTGGAGCAATATGGCGGACGGTTTTTCAGCCACACCCTTTTTTCCGGAGTGTTGTGTTTTTTGTTTTTGTTTTTTCTTCCCCATAGGAATCCATTAAAAAAAAAATTTGTCTGCTGTAGTTTTGAATTTCAAACAACTTCTTTGCTTTTTGGGTTGTTTTTTGAATTTTGTTCACGAACTCCAGTTTCTAGTTAAATACTCCCGCTCTAAAACTCGAATCCTTTCTGTATTTTTTTCTTGCAGGTATCCCACATTTATTGATGCCCTGCGGGACATCGACGATGCCCTCACCATGTGTTTCCTGTTCTCCACCTTCGCCCGCACAGGAAAGTGTCACGTGCAGACGATTCAGCTGTGCCGCCGCCTCAGTGTCGAGTGGATGAACTACATAATCACCTCGCGTTCACTCAAGAAGGTGGATCTGAAGTCTGTCTGCTGGAGGCGCGTATAAGGATGAATCATAAACACTGACATGTCTCGTCTGTCTCCCTTTTTAGGTGTTTTTGTCCATCAAGGGGATTTATTACCAGGCAGAGGTTCTGGGACAGACAGTCACCTGGTTAACGCCATACCCGTTTGCTCATGATGTAAGTCGCACTGATTTATTAGATATTAGGGGTATAATGGAACACTGTATTCTTTACAAACAGTTTGGTAGGATTCAAGGGAGAAATTCACAATAATGCACAACCTTGAGTGCCTTATTGTTTTTATAAAACGGTTACCAGTACACTTAAATCCAAATAATAAGGTTTGATTCATAAATGCAAATAAACAATTGCAATAAATTAACCCTGATGCAAGAAAAATATTTCGGGTTTCTTTAACAATCAAATACTGCCATGGAAAATGTGTGTGGATGTAAACAAACGGAGGCATCAGGAGCTTTTCAAAGCCGTCTATAAAATCCTTTTGAGTCATAAAGTGTTTTTATTTCAACGTTTTACTGTTAAAGCTGATGGTCCGAGACTCGGTTGTTTATTCTCCAACTGGAGTCTCAAGTCAGCTGAGAGACCGGATGCCAGTCCATCACAGAGCAGACACATAATTAAGCAGTAAGGTACGAAAGGGTGTGGCATTATTGTGAATAAATCATTGAGAAGAGGTGTTATAATGTGTTAGTTACACATTTTTTCTGTGATTTAACACAAATACACAACCTTGAGCACCTTATTGCTTTTATAAAACGCTTACAAACACGCTATAAAAAACAGGTTTAATTCACAAATGTTTTTCATTGAAAGCAAAATCAGAATCTGGCCCTTTGTGATGTGATCTAGTCTGGATTTTAAACTGATCGCTGAGTTACTGGACAAATACTGCCATCTAGTGGCCAATTACACAATGTTTATAAAAAAAACATTGATTGAATAGTATATTGTGTAATAAAGCAAAAAGGCACGAAAGGGTGTGCATTATTGTGAATAAACCATGGGAAAGAGGTGTTATTAGGCAGTTACACCTCGTTCCGTGGTGTATTTACAGTAATGCACACTCTTTCGTATCTTATTGCTTTTATAAAACGGTTTCCAATGCACTTTATCAAAAATAAAAAACAAGGTTTGACTTATATGTTGACTGAAAGCAAAACAGTTCATAAACATGCCATCCGTGACTTAATCCACGTTTTTTTTAAGTCAACCCTGACGCAAGTAAAAGATTTCCTGTTTCTTTAACAATTAAATACTGCCATCTAATGGCCAAATTACAAAACACAGTTCATGAAAAACTTTGGGAAACTGTTTATTTTATATCGCACGTTTATACAAATGTGAAGCGGTCAGAGGTGTGACTTATTGTGAATGTCACAGCTACAGTTATGGTTCAGCCAACCAGATTTAAGGACCAGAACTACTCGGTTTATAATGTGTGATACGCAATACATTATTTTCCTGATGTTTGTTCTAAACATTTTTTGGTATTTGGCCACCTGATGGTAGTGTTTGTTTAAAAACCTGATAACATTTCCTTTAAAAACTGCACTAGATAATGTTGCGGCCAGTTTATTAATAGTTTAGCTTTTAGTGTATTTATGAAGCAAACCTTATTTTTGAAATGATCGTTGAGCACTAAGTAACAGGATTACGATTTGTCTAACAAAATACTGCCGTCTATTGGCCAAGTTATAAAACGAAATTTATAAACATCAGGGAATATATTGTCTTGTATATCCCACATTGATACGATTGTGAAGCCCTGAAAGGAGTGTGCTATTGTCAATGTTATGGCTGGACAAACGGCTTGGCCAATCAGATTTAAGAACCGGAACAACCCATTTTTATTTATTAGTCCTACAAGGGGAAATTCAGGGGGGTAAAAGACAGAACATGGAATACATTAGGAGAGAGACAGGTGGTAAAAAAAACTTAGCACTCACATTGTGCCCTTATGGAGCACAGTGTAGAAAGATTAAAAAACATACCTTTCTCACAAACAAGCTCAGAAACACAATTTGGGACGTCCTCGATGTCCTCAATGGAAGGGGGTGAAAGGCATATGACTCTCCACTTCCCCCACGCGTCCATCATATATCCCGTCACTAACGTTCCATCTGGACACGCTGGCTCTCCGATCTTCGATGGCTCGTCGAGAAGATAGTGTCAATAGCATTTATAAACACATTTAGGCTCACTTCAATCATTCGCATGGCTTTTATATTGTGGGAGGGAACTGGAGACACTGGAAGAACATGCCAACCACACCAACTGGACCCTAATTTAGACTGGCTATGTGGTTAGCATGTTCGCCTCTCAGCGCTGGGGATCCAGGTTCGAATCCCGATCTAGGTGGAGTTTCGATGTTATTCTTGGGTCTGTGTGGGTTTCCTTTGGGTTCTTCTTACAGTCCAAAAACATGTATTCAAGGTGAATTTGCTGCTTTAAATTGCCTCTATATAGTAATTGTGCTCAAAATTAAAGGATTAAGTGGAAGGTGATGGAAGGATGGAGTGCTCCCTGTTTAAAGTTGATCGGTGATGCAGTTTGGGGCGATGTTTCTGTTTTGATTTATTTTCGGTGTTTACCTTCAGCACCCTACAGATGTCGACTACAGAGTCATGGCCACATTCACAGAGCTGTACACGACGCTACTCGGTTTCGTCAACTTCCGACTCTACCAGACGCTCAACCTCGTCTACCCTCCTAAGGTTAAACACACACACACACACACACACACACACACACACACACACAGTACAATTTCAGCCTAAATACCCCACTGCAAAAGCTATATGTTCAATGAGTCCAAATGCCCCTGTGTAACTTGTACCCGTTCTGAATGTTTTAGTTGGATATGAAGGGAGAGACGGACCTCAAAGCCGAATTTGAGGAGGACTACGCCATGCATTCAGAAAGCTACATCGAGGTTCCGATCCTCTTGATTTTTTATAGTTAGTTTCATGTCTTTTGCACTTCACTAAAGACTCAATCCTCCGTTATAGAAACTGTCTGCGCTGAGTGCAAGTCTGGCTCGACTCATATCCCGTGCAGAGGAGGAGGAGGCGGAGCTGGATCAGTTTCCGGCTGAAGGGGTGAGACCACAAAGCGGGTTCCACATTTTTGCACACGGATCATCAGTTCCACCACATTCCACAAACAGATCAGTGATGTTTGTTTGTCAATTCTGATATTTTAAGGAGGATGTGGAGAAGATGGAGGCGAGAGCCAGGGCTCAGCAGGAGGACGATCAGCAGAAAAAGCTCTTTAATGGCCTTAAGTTTTTCTTAAATCGAGAAGTGCCGAGGGAATCGCTTTCTTTTGTGCTACGGTACGAACATCACAGTTGCTATTCCTAAATGTTTTTTGGATTCTTCACAGATCTATAGAACACTTTTTAAAGCTTTGATGATCTTTGAACCATGTTGCTCCACTGCAGGTGTTTCGGCGCTCAGGTCTCCTGGGATAAATCTCTGTGCATTGGCAGCACCTATGATGTCACAGACGAGACGATCACACATCATGTGGTGGACCGACCCAGTCTGGAGAAACAGTACATCAACAGGTGAGTTAGGTGCTCAGTGAACCAATTAAAAATGAGAATTAAGATGATCTAAGACCAGGACAGTAAGCAAGGAATTTAAAAAGATCAAAATCAAGAATAGTCTATATATCCACACACACACACACACACACACACACACACACATATATATATATATATATAAATAAATTATGCTTATCTGATTTTGTAGTCTTAAAAACAGAGGGCGCATGAGACACAGAAGCATGCAGCATGGTTGTTGCTATGGTGACCACTATTTATTGCCCTTCACTTTAAAATTGTGATGATGTTCGGAGGCAAGATGACGAAATGCAAATATAATATGCCATATTTGAAATTTGGATTTTAATTCATAGAGGACAAGTTTCTCAGTTTCTTGAACAAATGTTTTTAAATTCACTTTGCATGCATATGTATGATTAAATGTGTTTTGAAAGCTTTTTTTTTTTTTTAATAAAATTGGTTTGTATTCTATAAAAGTGGGTCTCAACTTGACAATGATTATGAGAAAATGTGGTCCCCCTTTAATACTTGTATTGAACCCCTGCTGTATATAAATCAGAACATTAGACCAAACCTGGAACTAAATATACATGCTCCAACAGAAGAATGAGTTTCGGTCTATAGTAAACAATTGTCTCTGGCTGTCACAGTTCCTCAAAACCCAGGATCATTTCAAAGTTATTTATTATAAACCGTTTACACAGGACAGCAACTCACCATCACATTCCTTAAATAAATCGGTTTAAATCAGCATCATATTTTGTCACAAGTTCAGTTACATTCAGAAAAAACAACCAAAGAAGATATAATTAAATCTTAGACACATTTAATCAATTTAACATTAATAAATAAAGCAGATTAGAATAAAGTTATCATTTTGCATTATCAGATACCTTGTGTATCTGTCTGGTTGTGTGTATATTTACAGGGATTCAGGTGATTTTGAAAGGCTATTAAATTTGGGTGATTGGCCTTTAGCATGAAACAAACTATTAATCAGATTTTTTCTATACAGGCTTCTGCTTTTGTACTGTGAAAGTTTACAGCAGAAGTCCAGTGGCCTTAACTGCCTACAAAATCAATCAAACACAGCAGTTATTCACCTGCCATAAATAATGTCCACAGCACCTTCATAAGAATCAATACTGGAAACATCCTGCTTCAGAAAATAATAAGCTGTTAAAAGTGTCTGGGTAAGAAATCTGCTAAAGCGAGGGGCTGAAATCAATGACTGACCTACAGCCAAAGCTGCACATCACAACAGCAAAGCTGGAGATGGACTTCATTATTTACCTGTTATTTGACTGGATACATCACTTTTAACTTCACATTTTGGAAGGGAGCCATCTACAGAAAACACACAAAAAAAAGTTTAAATGACATGACCTCATACAAGCACGCAGAAAAACAGGGTAATGCTTTACTCAGTGTTCCACAGACCCTTTTTATAACGGACTGTAGCTAACACAGAGGTTGCGTTCAGCCTGATCAAAAGGTCCTGTTCTGATCCAACTAAGCCAATGACTGTGTTTATTACACAAATAAACAAAGTAGCGGTTGTTTTACAGGATCCCAGCCGATGCTGCTGATTAGAAGTGAAACGGAGAGCATGTTCAAGCAAAATGAGGTGAGTGTATCTGCATGGATGCGCTAAACAGTTTCTTGCCAGGTTAAACACACTGCCTGCTTTTCACAGCAGCCTTCAAACTCCAGGAGCAAAGAGCCTTTTATGACCATAGGTCAAATGTGGTTACATGCTGCTCATTTCCTGAAAATATAGCATCATGGCTTTCAGTTCTCTACAGCACTGTTATACAGCAGGCTGAAGGTGAGGAGTTTGGGTTTAGATAAACATGTGACTACAGTCAGGGGGAAAAATCACCAACGAAAGCTCAATGAGGAAGAAACAAGAGGAGCACTGAGGCTTCCAGACATTGCGTCAATGATGACAGAATTACACATTTGATTTTAATTACTATCGCAAGTACAAAAATACCAAAAAATAACTTCATTTTTTTAGCAAGGTTTAGTTGAGCTAGTAGTATTAGGTATTCGGCTAAAAAAAAGAACTACTAAACTTTTAGTATGTAGTGCGATGTAAATACTAAAGCAAGATTGGCTAGAACAGCGGTTTTCAACCAGTGTGTCATGGCCCCCCAGTGGGCCGCAGATGTACTGCAAGGGGGCTGTAGGCCAAAAATGGTTTTTTTTGTTTTGTTTTTTTTGCACACGACACACAGTGCTAGCTAGTGGACTGGTTAATATGCTGAGCTATCTATATGATTACTAACTAGTTAGTTAGCTACTTCAGTCTGAGTGAAGCTGTGGTCTTGTGTATACATCATTGATAAATGGTTAAAAACAGGGTCTTTGACAACAAAAGACCCTGAAGCTGGACCATCTACAAGTGAAACAGTCACTGTATCTCTTCCTGAGAGAACCGAGAAAAGCATTAGGTGAGTGACAAAAAGTGCTGTAAGTGGTTAGTTTCTTTTGTTGTGTGATTATGCCATTAGTTTCACATGTCACATGGATAGGAGCACTGTATTTAGTTTTTAACGGCAATAAAAAAATATTGGGGGGACTGTGGAAAGATTTGGGGTGGGTGAAGTGGGCCTTGGGTTGCAAAAGTTTGGGAACCCCTGGGCTAGAAGATTCAAAAGTCATGAGAAAAGTCTGATTGTTTCACCGCATAACATTAAACTGCCCTAAATTGTTCAAAATGGTGGTTCTATTTTACTATCAAATGTTTTGAAGCACATTTACATAATAAAGACAAATATAGTAGGACACGTTTCATTATTCCATGATCTAATTGAGACATTCAATTCGGATTTGCTCTCCATTTTGCAATTCTACAAGATTACCGTTTGTTCCTGGGAATCTTTGGGCATAATCAAAGAAAGTATTAACCAGATGCTGGAGGAGAGAGTCTGGCTTGCAATTTCTATTCAAGTTCATCCCAAACATGTTTAATAGAGTTGGAAGTCCTGACAACTGCCTCTCGGTGCAAATCGATGTGTTTTTCGGTGCGTCTGCTCTGTGACGGACTGATGACGTACCCAGGGTAATTTTCCTGCCTTTCACACAAAAAGCACTAGATAGACTTTGACACTTCCCTTGACTTTACACAAGAAATACAGGTTTTAAAAAGTCCAAGTATCCAGGTAAAAATCCTAATCTAGATGGAGTTCTCCCCATATCTATGTTGGTTTCCTCTGGGTTTCCAGTTCCCTCAAACAGTCCAAAAACATTTCAAGGTAAATTGGCTGCTAACATTGTCCTTGCTCAAATTGTCCCTACATAGCATGTGTGTGTGTGTGTGCGTGTGTGTGTGTGTGTGTGTGTGTGTGTGTCCAGTGATGAATTGGCACCATGGCCTGGGTGTACCCACCTAGTGCCCAAAAAGTTCTTCCTGGATAGGTATGGGGAACTCCCCCGCGACACTAGAACCTAATTATAGGATTAAGCGGAAGATAATGAGATCATAATTAACTATAAAAATATAGTAGATTAAGGTTTTTAAAGCCCATTGCAGGGTAATGACATATAATAACAAGGGGATTAAGCTAGCAGAATACCTGTGCTGCACTATGGTGGAGAACTTGATAGCGTGAAATAGGGCTGGGACGATATGGCCTAAAATCACTATTGTGATATATTGAGCAGTTCAGCTCGATAACGATAAATGGACGATAATTTACACACATACACCAAAAATAAAGAATGTATAAGGTCAACATAAATACTTCACAGCCATATTGATGGTACAATTGCCTTTTTATTGTTAAGTGACTACCCTACAGAGAGCACCAAGCACAGCCTCTTAAAGGAACATGAACGTAGCCGACAAAAAAGACAAAACGTTTTTTTTTTTTTTTTAAAAAATTAAGATACCGAAATGAGCAAAATGATTTCGGTTATCGTCATGAATTTCGGTATCGGTATAATCGCCCAGGCCTAGTGTGAAAATTGAAACGCAATTCTTTTTGAATGAGTGATGGAATTGGGGTTTAGATATTTAAAATGAATTATAATGATAGAATATATTATTATATGAATTGTGAGGTTTGTGGCAATTCAAAACCTGAAATGCATATAGTGTGAGTTGTGACTGCAAAAGCATGGACATCGTAACTTTGCATAAATGTATTAGGTTTTCTAAGAACACGATAAGAAATGGAGCCAAATTTCATCTTTGTAGGTTCGCGTGAAGACCCTAATCCATCCGGTGTTGCGTTCGATGGTGACAGCAAACGTAGGAAAGCGAGGCCCTGTTAGTTTTGTCAAGGTAGTAGGTAATAACGGTGCCAAATTTTAGCCTTATTGGTAATCAGGACACCCCCGACATGGCAATGGAGAGGTCTTCACTTCAAGTTCAATGATATCGAACGTATGAAGGTGAAAATTATTTCGTTTTTCCAAAGCCATGATAGGGAATCACTATGCCAAATTTCAGCCTTGCAGTACCTTGCAATGTAGGAGAATTACTGTACTGTCAGTATAGGTATAGAAATGCACAGCACAATATAATCATTTCATCGCATATCCCAATATTAATATATATATTCATACATAAACAAAAAATTAAGTGCAGACTTATGATAAAGCTCCCTTGAAGGGGAGAAGAGTAAAAGTCTTGTTAAAGGGACCACAGAAACCTTAATATTGAATCCCACCCCCAACCTTCTACCTGATGGCCACAAAGCCAAGAAAGGCACATTCAGTTTATTTAAAGAGTAAAACATTATTTTGACGAACCCAAATCATGGATCAATCCAACACCAAACTTAAATAAATCAGCCAAAATTTGCGGTATATTCAAGTGATAATTGGGGGAGTGTTCAAGACACATCTGGGCTTCAGAACAAGCATTGATGAGCACAGAGGGCCTCTGAATCTCACTCACAGGTGGGGGATGGAAGCATGAAGCCATAAGAAAAGACCCTGAGGCTTCGTAAAATCTTTCCACCTCTCTGCGTAGATGCTCATTACAAGTCAGAATGACAGATAACCCCTCCTCCCAGTCACACACCCCTACTCACATCTCCAGTCGAGTGACGCTACAAAAACACCAGACGTGTAAAAGTGGGTATATAAAACTTACTAATAAAAAGAAAAAATAAACCTGCAATGATAAAAGTCAAATCTGCCAAGAAATTCCACAACAGAGGTGCAGCATCATAACATTCCACATGTGGAAATCTATGTGTTAAATGTTCCATGACAATCTGATATCCCAGACAGAGTGCCAAAGCAAATGACTACGGATCAAATTCAAACGCTCGGCATTGTGGAGCTGTAATGGCATGTTCAGTGCATTTCAGACACAAGCTGCCTCCACAAGAACATGCTATAATATTTAACCAGTGTTTTGCACCCAGACAGGGATCTTAGCCCCGCATCGGAATCAATCTGCGTATAGAAAAGCCGGGAAATGAATGTCACAAAAACCATTCATGTAAAACTAAACATACACATGATGGTAAACCAAAGATCTTCAATTGGTTGCTTAGTGAAAAAATAAACAATAAATAAACAAATCAGGAAAGACTAAGTCAATGGATTCAATCAGGAAGCAACAGTGAGCACCTGCTGTATCGTATCTGAGCACAACCCCCCTATCCACACCCCAAGAGATCATTCATGCTCAGTTCCCAAAGCAATATTAATGATTTTTGCTCAGAGTGATCAAAACAACTGACGCATCTACAGAACCTTAGCGCTCATAGAGGAAGACACAGTAGTGCTGCTGGGTTTTTTTAAGCACCTCAGAGACAATGCTGTAACTGAGAGAAGCCACCAGCATTCTGAGGGCAGTGTTCTGTGAGCATCGATGAAGCATTAGCGCAACGTTTCTCAAAGTGCATCACATGACTGAGGCATAACAAGGAGGTGCATTTTACTGGTGGAGAAATTAAGTGAGAAACCATCGTTTTAGAGAAACAAACAAGTGTTTTCACCTGAGTCACACAATTTAGTCCTACACACATTAGTCCTACATGCACATAACACCTGTTCTAGCATTTTGTGATGGGGATCAATCCATGCAGAATCAGATCTTTAGTTTTCATAAAATGATTCTAGGTTTGTTTTTACTGACATCTCGGCAGGATTTATATCCTTTAGCTAGTTAACAAAGGACAAATCAAAACATGTTTTATATTGCAGTGGCGTAAAAGCAAAGCAAATGCTGCAGCTGTACGGAACCCTAAAACAGCAATCAGTATCTATTGCATTAAAATGTTGCTGTAAATGGCTCTTCTTCAAAATGTTCACTAAAAAATATGTTAGTTGAAATAAGAGTTTGGTTCATTTTAACAATTGTATTCATTAGGGCATCTCAAAGAAAATACTGAGGTGTTAACATATTGTTCTAGGGCAATGTATTTTTTAAATAAAAAAAATCTTCAGGTTTTATTTTGGTGCATTATTACTCTCACCAATGCAAAAAAACCCACACAAGATATTCAAGAAAATTTTGATATTTGATAGAAGAAGAAAAAAAAAACTTTAAATACAGTCCTTATTTGAAAAAGAGAGCTTGCAAGACACATTTAAAAGGCCCGCTTTAAATCCACAGCTTGGGCAAAAAGGATTTTTCATTCTACTACAAATCCCCGGCAAAGGTCCTTAGGCTTTTAACCCTCAGCAAGTACCTCAAAATAAGGGTAAAACTCTGACCGTGAATAAGCCTGTCTAAAAAAAACCTTAAACATAAACCAAACAAAATAATTAACATGTTCAAAATGTGGTTTTATGAATGCCACAAACGGATCTTAAACAAACCTGCAGCAACAACAGTACAGTACAAGAGAATTGCCAAAAGGGAAATATGTAAAAGATCCAGTCTGTTCAGCAGGTGTGTCCTGTATCTTAAACACAGTCAATAACACTTAGAAGAAGTTAAAATCAACAATTACAACTATTTAACAGTGTTTATTATCAGGATTATTATGGCTATGTAGGAGTCAGTGGGAGATTAACATATGTATACAGTAAATGTGTTAAAAATCAAAGATTGTAGTGTAAATCCTTAGAGACATCAGTTCACTGACAAGACTATGATGTAATACTGTAAAAGGCAAACAACACACATTTATTATGCAAAGGTGAGATTCAGGCAGCACTCACTACAGTTTTTGCTCCCTTGCAAAATACCTAAATATGTGCCCACTCATATTCAAATGGTTCTACCATTGAAGGCGGAACGAGTTTTGTTTTGTTTTTTTATCCCATGTCAAGTCTTTTACTTTAACCTGAATTTAAAGTTTATATAATTACAATGGTATAATAAGCTTTGTTTGGAATCGTTCACTCGTTCCCTTATTCACCACTCATTGGTACTTTATTACACCATCAATTTATTAGTAAATTATCATCCAACAGCTAAGAGATTTAAAAGAACTATTAACTAATAATTAATGAGGATTTTTTTCCCCCTCAACTCGTCCTTGCAGTGAAACACATATATGCACACATATAGTGGACACACGTGCCCGAACTGGTAAGCAGCCTTGTGTACAGCGCCTGGAAAGCAGTGCCTTGTAAAACATTACTATTTATATCTATAAAAACAGAGTTTAAGCTTGAGGTTACTCATAGCAATGCATTATAACCTTTTGCCCAACAGCCGGAACACTGGGATAACCTTTAACACAACATTCTTAATCACAATCAGCCATTTTAAAAATTCTTAGAAAGCAAAATCTAAATTGACTGACATTGCATTGTGTCAAATCTCTAAACAAACTCATCTCGTGTTTAGAATTGCTTATTTTTATTCTTGGTTCCAGAGTATCGTAATTTACTGGCAGAGTTTTGTGTGTTTGGGGTGAATTCTGTTAAACTGAGGTGTGCTACTTATTTGTATTTTCTGAGATACTTTTAAGATTTCAGATCTTTCACAAAAACTCTTGATGGGTTTACTCACTGTGCTTTAAAGGGATTCCAATGTTATGTGCTTCATCAAAGTTTTATTTTCATTGTAATTCAGCAGGATATGAGTGGATCACTAATGATGTCCTCGCACTCTGCACCACTGTGTCAAAGTAAACTATTTCAGTAATGTGCGAAAGTCCCAGCTTTCTGAGCCAGAGCAGGAAAAAACAATGCTACAAAAGACTGAGTCAACCATGAGTGTTCCTGTGTGGACCCATGTGTTTCCCCTTCCTAAACAACAATCTCTCCCATTCTGTCAACACGACACATTAAAACAAGCTGGTGCCTTATGAGTAGACCCGAAGTATACATCCCCTATTATGTATCTTGTGATTGGAGTGGTCATCAAGACTTTCGTGGGTGAATCATAAAAAGGAAAGAAGGGCCCCTCTGATTGCAACATGCCTTTAGACTGCCTCATGAACAGCTAGTCGATCAAGAGGGGGGGGAAAAAACAATGACCTGATTTAGTAGTGGTAAGATTCATTTTACTTCCCCCCACCTGACATTTCCCTACAGTCATGAAGTCTGATCCACCTATGACAAAGCATTAGGTTAACCACAACTATGATCAAACCCAGATAAACTCTCAAAGTTATCTACAGGAACAAATGAATATTCAAGCTGTACCAATATTAGCCAAAACCTCCGTTTTAGGTATCTCCTATCTCACAATAAGAAAGCATCACCATTTATAGCCGTAAAGTTTGCTACTTTTAACATAAAGCTGCACAAGAAAAGACAAATTTACACAAAGATTATGTTTTCTATGCTCTTCCTCAACAGCCTGAGAACTTGGATAAGCTTGAAAACTAACATGATTAGCCCTCTTCGCCCATGGAGAGAGAAATGATATTTCCATTCTCCTATATGTCCTAGATATACAGTGGAAGTGACTAGGCATCTTATTTGTCTACATACAAATACAATACCAATTTTTAAACATGAAACAATAAATGATATGTTGGCAGTCGACATGTTAAAAGTTTACAGATGAGTTCTGTATTTTAAAGCCTGGTCATCCAGATGATATACTGGTCCCCCTATGCGGATAGTTCTAGCAAGGAGTAGCCATTCTGTCAAGTATAAAATCACCATATCATAAAAATACTTTTCTTATTTAAACCTAAATACATTTGAGAACAGCTCCTTAAACCCTTTTTAAACAGTTCAACCAGTGACAAGCATCTACCACAAATAAAGCTCCAATGGTGTTTACTGGGATTACATATCTGTAGTAATACTTGAATAAAAGTGGATAATGCGAAAGTGACAGGATGAGAGGTGAAAATAAAACCAAACACTTGTAGAAATCCTAATGCAGTAAGCCATCCTGCAGTCACCACTCAGTGCCCCTCTATCCGTTCCATTGACGGCATGCTCGTAAACACTGAGCTTCCTATGAATGCGACATTCATCACAACACTATTTTAGGAAGTCTCTGCTGAGCACCACCCTTATGGCCCAGGGAGCTGAACCAAAGTGTTGCGTTCTATAGACAGTGCAAGAGGACGATTTAAGTGACGCAGCTAGCTGGTGAAAGCAGCTATGATTCAAGCTAAGGCAGCTTTATACATTTGAAACAGTATAATGTCCAGAAAGCATTTGCCAATAGAGGTTAAAAGCCATGTAACACCACATCAACCCAGTTAGAAAAGTAGAGGGCCAGAAAGAGAAACAAAGAGAGGTCAGAACAGTTAAAGTTTAACACGTCTCTATGGATTCGGCTCAGCAGGAGTAGTTTGATGGCTCTATATTTTACGAGATGGCCTACTTTACTTTTGAAACCAATTTAAAAAGCAAAACAGCACTTTTTGTCTTTAGGGACAGTAATTGTCTCAGAGCTCAATAAAGGCTGAGTCACTGCTTTATTTAAACACGGCCTAGACATGATGAGTTAGAAGGGTTCACATCATGCCCATTTCATTTCTTTTGGCCTATATATGTACATAGACACACAGTATATACATATATATGATAAGTAATAAAGTGATTTTCCACATTTAATCCATCCGTGATGCAGCAAAACATTAGTGAAGTGAGCACAATTGCCTGGAGAGGCAGGCAGCCCCGTGCATGGCTACAGGGTTTAGGTGCCTTTAGTTATGGTAGTTGGTGGGACCGGGTACCTTAAAACAATAACTGACTGACACACACTAGCAGTTACCCGTTCTACGCATGGGTGGCACTCATTCTTACAGATACGTTTTATAGAATTCACTCACTCATTTGTTTATTTGGTAAGATGGAGGTGGTAGCTCAGTGGTCGGGTGTTGGACTATCAAACAGAAGGTGGGGGGTTCAAATCCCAGGTCCACTGAAATTACCAATGTGGGTCCTTGAGCAAGATCCTTAACCCTCATTGCTCCAGGGTTCCCAACCAGGTTGGGATACTAGTAAGTCGATTTGGATAAAAGCGTCTGCTAAATAACTAAATGTAAATGAGTGAAGTGCCCAGAACAGTGGGCAGCCTTGAATACAGCACCCAGGAAGCAATTAGGATTAGGCACTTAGCTCAAGGGCCATGAAACTTAGTGAAACCAGGATTCGAATCCAGAACATTCAGGATGTGAGGCTTGTTTTTTAACCACGAGTTCATGGCTGCCCCTGTAACATTATACTATGCTGGCACACTGTTAACCTACACTAAATATAAGAAATATAATAAGAAACGAAAGATAAAAAGCCTGCATACTGACTTCGTCATCAACCAGCTGTGTCGACTGGGCTAAAACATCCACATCGCATCTAACATCCTTAGAAAAGGGCCCACTTGTGGATGCTGTTGCAACACTGGCCCTCTGGGTTCAGATACAGGCAGCACCATGGGCAACGGATGGCACTTTACAAGCAGTCGCGTGACTGAAGGTGCCAATCTGTGGGTAGTCCAGAGTGTAAAAACAGTATGTTTTTAGGAAGGAACAAAACATGTCCTGCTGCTGATACTCAGGAGCTGTAAACATATATATGTATAGCACTAAGAATGATAATTGGCTTTAGGTGCATCCATAGGTGGAACAAATCGCCATCCTGCTGTGATCTTCATTGCTAGAGAAAAAAAAACCCTCTAGTCATGGATATCATCTTACAGATGGAGGATGACTTCTGATTGAAAGAGCAGTTGTAATATATTTTACTTTATTTTAACAGCATTTGTAAATAGGATCAGCAGGTTGCATATGCATGACAAGATATACTTTATGGACAAAAGTTATGGGACGCGTCTCTTAATTAAATCTCTCATATTAAATATGGTGAATTGTTAAGTAGGTATACCATCTTACCTTGCATTTTGAACAATAGTACGCTGCCAACTTTGTTGGAACAGCCTGGCAAAGATGTTTAAATCAAGCACCTAATCATGCATTTCGGACAAATGTTTCTCTACGTTACATGGAGGCATGGCGGCTTAGTGGTTAGCACGTTCGCCTCTTAGCAATAGGGAACCAGATTCGAATCCTGATCTGGGTGGAGTTTCCATGTTCTACCAGTGTGGGTTTTCTCCAGGTTCCCCGGTTTCATCCCACAGTCAAAAAATATGGATGCCCCAATAAAGTGATAGGCGAAGACTGGCGCCCTGTTCCGGGTGTATCTGCCCAGTGCCCGAAACGTTCTTCCCTGGATGGGCATGGGGAACCCATCCCGCGACCCTCGTACAGGATTAAGCAAAATATAATGAATGAATGAATAAATGAATGGACTCACAAACGAGAGATCATCACAAGTTAGTAGTTAAGAAGAAACCAGCTACACTGTGGTATCAACAAGCCTGATCATTATCCAATCTGTTTTTGGTTCCCTTTAAACTTTGTGGAAAAAGTTTGGGGAAGGTCATCATTGCACAACACAAGGTTAAGTTAGATTACTTTCTTGGAACTTCACTGGCCCTCACCTGAACCTCAATAAACACCTTAAAGATGAACACAGATTGCGATAAAGTCCTTCTCATCCAACGTCATCTGACCTCAGAAATGACCGGGCTATATAGGCAAAACATTTCACAGACTTACACCAAACCTTATAGAATGCTTCCTCAGAATAGTGTAGCTGTAAAGGGATACCTACTTAGAATAGAATGCTATAAAAAAAAGCTCTTGTAGT
>JAOUQT010315314.1:0-14609 GCA_025769995.1 Xyliphius kryptos | reverse complement strand
CACACACACACACACACACACACACACACACACACACACACACACACACACACACACACACACACACACACGAAGAGTAAAAGGTTCAATGATGCAGTCTGAGACTGAGCTTCATTAACAAAATAATAATGATAAAAGTTAGAGAATCAATTTACAAGTCCCCTAATGTCTATTTATAGTATTACGACATAAAATGTCTAACTAGAAAATCTAAATACTTTAGGAACAAACAATGACAAACATACTTATTTACATACTACTTATTTTAGAGTGAGTACACTGTTCTCTCAACAAAAACATGATTGTGTGTGTGTGTGTAAAAAGGAAAGTATTTGGTTGCAGCTAATCCTAGATTTTTCAAAAGTTTAAAAGCCAATAGAGTTGCACTCATGACCTTTAACCCTCAATATTCCATTGATCATTTAACACCCCACCACCCCTCAATCCTGTTACTTATAAACTGTGTGTCGTTTATGCACTTGATTTAGATTCATTCAGGAGTTCTAAACTGTTAGAAAGTGTCCTGTGTTAATGAGATTAACTGCAGATTGAATTTAAACCCTTTAATCTGAAACCACAAAACCTAAACATGCACAGCGGGACGCCATCACATGGTTCAGACACCACCTGATGTTCGGGTCTTTACCTTTAATACAGAACTGTCAAAGATTAATACAGCGTGTGTGTGTGTGTGTGTGTGTGTGTAATAGAAATTACCCTCTAACAAATCGGAGGCGGAGCCTAAGCAGTACTCCATGACCAGCTGAAAACAACAATAAAAGAAGAGATGGGTATTAGCTGTGATGCACGCACAGACACACACGGCTGAATGAAGTGTGTACTGTTTCTCACCCAGGCTGTGTTCTCCTTCAGGTAGCAGCCTTTGTACTCGATGGTGTTTGGATGTCTAAGATGCTCCAGGAACTTCACTTCTTTAATGATGTCCTGCCACTTCTACACACACAAAGACACACACAAAGTAAATTGTGTAATTTTCTGTTCAAATAAAAGTAGAAATTATCATCATTCCTTAAATATTTATATTTTCTATATAAATCAATATTAATTTTGTAATATATAGAAAATGGTTTAATAAAAAAGTCTGATTTAAATTGCATTAGGTATTACATTTCTTACCATAACCTGTAAAGGTATTTAACATATTTTTATTTGTTATATTTATTTTTATTACATTTAGTATGTTGTTCTGTACTTCTTTACATAAAGTTACCATCATTTAATACTGGAATATTAATTTTTTTAATTTTAAGGGAAAAAAAGAAACAAAAAAAACCTACATATTTTAATTTACTAAATAAACAAAGAGCTGTCATTACACTGTAAAACTGTGTGCGCGTGTGTGTTTGTGTTTCACACCTCAGTGGTTTGTTTTCCGTTGTACGACATCTTTTTAATGGCCACCACCTCGTTGGTGTAGGAGTTCCGTGCCTGTAAGAACATACAATTTATTAAATTATATTCTTTTTTTAATATAAAAAATATCATAATATTATATACATTACAAATATAAACTTTTTATGTTTACTGGGTTTTTACGATGTCACTAATTTGGACCTTTGGCGTGTTAATAAATCCTGTTTTGTGCTTGTTGTGTATGTGTGTAACGGATCGATGTAAACAGATGGTCAGATATCTAAACTTAAATTAGAATGTAATCAGATAAGCGCTCACAAAGTAGACGGCGCCGAAGCTGCCATGACCGATCTCGTGCAGGTCGCAGAAGACCTCCTCCGGATCATCCTTAAAGAAGAGGCTGCTGAAGTCAGGGTCCTTCTGCGCTTGTTTCCGTGTGGACGAGGGCATGGTGGGTTAGCCTGAATGTCTGGAGACCACCCGCTGCTCACACAATTCAGCCGGCCACGGCATTTACCTGCTCTACCTGCCCACAGACACACACAAACATGCATGACGTTAATACCATCCTGAACATTTTAAATCAACTTTATAAAAGTTTAATAAGATCATATTTGTAATTATTACTTATACTAAAATCATCTGATGTTAATAATTTATCAAAAGAAATTGCATTAATTGTTCATTATTTTTCTGAAGTATAATGTATGCTTTCTCTCTTGCTCTCCCTCACACAAACACGCACACTTTAACGTATTACTGTTGGAATTCTCATGGAGACAGCGAGCAGAAATAAACCTCTCTGTCAGAATAAGTGAGAGCCGTTTACAGGAGGCTGAATGTGACTGGAGGGCGTGTTGTTCTACAGGATGGCAGGAGGATGACGGGAGCGCGACTTGTCTCGTGGTTGCATCATACTTGTCTCTCTGCTTCGGTTGCCGCCGTTTCTATCACTTCAAATGCAAACGGGGATGATGTAAGAGGTCTGCTGCGACCGTATTGGCTACGACGAGGAGCAAAGGCCAATCAAAAGTGAAGCAATGATGAAGTGTGTGGATGATGAATATGAGGGAAAGAAGAGCAAGAAGTAAAAACATGGGGAGGGGGGGACGCATTAAAGAAGAGCTGATCGCATGACGCAACGAGACACCAACAGGTTGGAGAAGCAGTTAGAAAAGAGGGAGAGACAGATACAGAGACAAGGTTCTGTGTATAAAACTCAAGAGTGCAGATTTAAATCCACGTTGATTTTCCACTGCATCCGTCATTCATCATTTATAATGAAGCTAAAGCAGGCGCCTTTACAACCCACACCATCAGCTCATCACACATGTGCTTATGTTTCAGAGTAAAAACAATGTGTGAGAGAGAGAGAGAGACAGACAGAATATATTAAAGAGCAAGATGATAATGTAGCTGAGGAAACCTGAAATAAAATATTCATCACTCTTTTTCCTTCACATGTAGCATTTTGTGTGTGTGTGCGCGCATAATAGCGAGCAAGTGAGGAGTATGCACTGTGTCTTTGAGCTGCAAAGTGACATACACATGTTTTATTAAGTAAGCTCTCTCTCTCTCTCTCTCTCTCTCACACACACACACACACACACACACACACACACACACACACGCGCAGTTGATGTACAATGATCATTCTCACATCACCAAATCTGCTCATCATCTAGGTTGTGTGGGATACTGGAGCCTATCCCACTTCGCTAACAAATAAGAAACACAAATTCCCACCCGGGGCAACGAATCCCCTGGTATTGACTAACCAGCAACCTGCTCAGCTCCGAAACACTGAGAGCAGATGATCAATAAAACTACCAACAGATTTAAAATGATCTGCATCCATCAGCATCCAGTCGGTTAACACACAGCGATGCAGATCAGTCCTCACACCACCGGGAAGGGGTGGGGGTAGAGGAATCTCCAGAGAGGAATCTCCAGAGACGGAGAGTCGTGACAGAAACACGCACACTATTTTTTTGTGACTCAGCAGGGAAACACCAGAGAGAGAGAGAGCGCGAGAGACTGACTTTTTTTTTTTTTTTTTACTTTTAACAACGCTTTATTTATCAAAACTAAATTCCACTGGGTAGCAATAGAGACCTATTAACAAAAACAAAGAATTAAATAATCACCAGAGATTTAAGAGAGAGAGAGAAAAAGAGACAAAAAGAAAGGGGTTTTTAGTGTCAGGTTCAGTTCTGTATGATGCTTTCAGTCCATCAGGCCAGCGCAGGCTATTTACAGCAATATTACATTAGCAAGCCTGGATTAACACACACACACACACACTTTTTATACACATTTTGTGTGTGATGGAGATGACATGGATAATGTGTCCTTTGCAGCTGCACCCCTGACCGCTTATGATTTAAACATATACAGACGCTCACACACACACATTACGCATGACTACAGATTTTGCAAGTATCATTGTTGTCTAAGAAATAATCACAATTATTACATTTCTGATGAAATAATTAACAAAAAATTGCTAGAAATCACAGGAACTGAACGATGTACAGTTTCTTATCTTTGATATTTCGTTATGGAAAAAAGACCATGGAAAGCTTTTGCGGAATATTTACACAAAATATTAAATGCTTATTTGAAAGACCAAAAAATGTGCATAAATGTGCCCTGTGCCAATTAATATTGGCGTTTCTTTTTAAAAGAAAATCTTTTTTTTTTTTTTAAAGATAAAGAAAACACAAATAAAATGTACATGAAATTTTATAAAACGTGTAGTTCTGCTCCTTAAATCTGATTGGCTGAGCCAGTTGTTCAGCCATGACATCACTGACAATAACACACACCTCTGAGAGCTTCACATTCATATCAATGTGTGATATATATGATTTTTCTGAGTTTTTTTATAAACTGTGTTTTGTAGTTTGGCAACTAGATGGTGGTATTTAATTGTTAGAGAAACCAGAATCTTATTACTCAGCAATAAGGGTTCACTTCAGAGTTCAAAGCAGACTAGATTACGTCGCAAGAGTGCAGATTACTAACAATTTTTCTTTCAATAAACATATTTCTGAATTAAACAATGTTTTTTTTTATTATACTGTAGTGTGTTTGTAACGGTTTTATAAAAGTAACAAGACACTCGAGGTTGTGTATTATTGTGAATAATTCACGGTGTGAATTATTGTGGGCAAACAACAAAAAGACAACAGTGTAAAGGATCCATCGCAATCGCCTCTAGATACCCCCATCCAACATGAGTTTACGATAAATTAGCACAGTGACGCTGCGACCTTCACTCAGCGGATGATAATGAATGAATTTGAAGGTATCTGAAGGGGATTTTAACAGCAGGTGAAAATAAAACATTGATACTACTCTGTGTTCCAAATTATTATGCAAATAAGATTTTCTCAGATTTTCCAAAATTAGCTATATGATAGGGGTGTTCCATATCGTATCGTTGACGATAATACCGGTATAATTTTGTAAAAGAAAAGAAAAAAAAAAAGGAAATTTTTTTTTTAATCCATATCGCGATAATGGCGTGTTCTGCGTTGTTCATGCCATGAAAATCTAAGAAATGAAAGACCTAGTTTGGCACATTTTACTTTTTTTGTAGGCAGTTCACATCTTAGCAACAGTTCTGGGAGGGGATTCTGTCCTCATGCAAAAAAACTCAAGCAGATAGTATCCAAAATCTGACAAATTCAATGGACGAAAGAGTTCAGAAGCTCCTTTCGAACAAGGAGTCCTATGTTCAAATGTAACATCACCTAAAATAAAGTTTTGACTTGAAATCGGTTTGATTTCAGTTTGTAATAACCTGCTAACGCTTATAATATTTTTTTGTTCTTTATAAAAATGAAAAGGTTGAAAACTCTGCTGTGCATAATAATTTGGAGTGTTTTATTTAAAAAAATATATATACTGTTATCATTGGCAGTTTCAATTGTACTAATAGTTGATGCCTGAAAAATTACAATGACTGCAATTCACATAGGTCATTTTGAAACATCTGAGAAAATATTATTTGCATAATAATTTGGAACACAGTGTAAATAAACTGAAGACACCACATGTGTTCTGTGTGCACGTCTGACTCCAATGTGGATGTGAACAGTGACATCATAATCATTTATTAAACAGATTTAGAATTTCAAAATGGATATCGAAGCACACGGCTCCCGCTCCAGAGGCACTGCGCGATGTTAAACCTCACTGTATACGTTGAAGAGAACGAGGAGCTCTGACTCTGTGTTCCATAAATAGCCTGAGTTACACACAAAGTGGCCGGAAGCTCCGTGTCAGAAAATGTTCAGAGACAATAAAGAAGAGACAAAAGCAGAGTGCTTTTATTTGCTAGTGGCTCTTGCACGGTGTTGCACCAGCCAGTTAACCAGGTAAGCGCTAATGAGAAAGCAGGGGTTTAGTGAGGAATCTATCATCTGCAGCTCACGCAGTACCAACGTTTTTTCTCACAAAGGTTCCTAGTTCTTACTTCAGCTATTGTTCACTAAAAAGAACTTTGTAAGAACTGACAAGTGGAACCATGTATCATACACACAACGTACATCAACATGAAGCTTCATGTTGCCATATGACACACAGAAAGTTTGGGGAAGATCGTTCCTCGTGTGTGTGTGTGTGTGTGTGTGAGATGGTCTGTTCATTAATAATTTAGCATCATCATGCAGCGTTCACTCTCCCCTTCTGAAGCGTGCCTGTGGGTTCATTAGTGTTTATTTGTAAACGTTTTTACATTATTCTCTCTCTCTCTTGAGTGTGTGTGTGTGTGTGTGTGTGTGTGTGTGTGTGTGTGTGTGTTCACTGCACGGTCGGGTTGAATGTGGAGGATCAGTGTGACCTCAGTTATGTTATGGCAAGGTGTGTGTTTTTCGAAGAAGCAGCAATTCTGGAGAGTCATGGCATCGACGTGCAGAGTCCCGGCGGTCACTCCAACAGCGACGAGGTCGACGGCAACGACTACAGCGAGCCGGGAGCCGAGCCGGGGCCGGTAAGGGATCCGTCAGGGAATCCGTCACGGACGAGTTTCGACGGTCCGACAGCGGCTTCTTTTCTCTTACAGGATGATGGCGCCGTGGCAACCGAGCACCAGGACCCCATCAGCCTGGCGGTGGAGATGGCGGCGGTCAATCACAGCATCCTGGCGCTGGCGCAGCAGGGCCGAGGCAGCGGGCACGTTAAAGCGGAGGTGCTCGACAATGACTGAGGGACCTCCACTTACACTGTCTTTCTCTCTCTTTCATGTACAAATACTATCTCTGCCAAAGGAGGTGTTGTGTTCGGGGTAAAAAGAGGAGAACGTGCCATTTTAGAAATGCCCTGCGTTTCAGTGCTGCTTTTAACACGGCCTCGAACCCGCGCCGTGCTGTCCTGCTGATGTTCATAATACCTCTCACTATATAGTTGAGCCATGGGCTTCCTCCAAATCATGTGAAACCACCCAACCTGCAGGGTCAGAGGAAAAGCCTGTACTTGGTCAAAGCCATTTATGGTTCCTCTGAACTTAAACCCCATAGGGGCAGTTTAGTACCCTTCAGTCACCCCAACCAGGACTCGAACTCCATGCTGTGAGGTGGAAGGACCACCGGGTGGAGTTTCCATGTTCTCCCCGTGTCTGCGTAGGTTTCCTGGATTTAAGGTGAATTGGATGCTCTAAATTGCCTCTATGTCGCGCGTGCAGGACGATGGGCGTTAAGATCAGCAGCTGAACGCAGGTCAATTATTTCGGACCTTTAACGTACGATAACCCTCAGATTACCCCCCCAACACCCCTCCTACAACTACAACCTCAATAGTGCAATACTTAGATTTTGTTCTCCTCAGACTGTCTGACTCCACCCACATTCAGACATCCAAACACTATTTGTTGCGTCTGTAATCCGCGAGCGGATCATAATCCCTCAGTGATCACCGGCGCTCGAACCCGCAGCCGACGGCGCCTCAGCACTGTGCTTTACCTTTAACGTCTCCAGAACCGCCGCCGTACGTTTTTACTGTTAAATCCAAGTCCTGGGTTTCAGTTTGTCATTAATAATCCCTGCGTTACAGAAGCAGTTACAGATTATAATCCAGCGGCTTTCTGAAGTCCGGGGTTTAATCCCACGCGCTTTCACAAGGGCTGTGTCTCAAATGGTGTGTGCACCATAATGGTGGAACTTCCTGCAGTGCACTGTGGGTCTGAGCTGGGGGGGCCGAGACGGGGACAGGGTTCTGCGTCAGTCGTCATACAGGCGGATCCTGCACTTGCTGGGGGGGCTCCGTCCATCCATCCAGCTTCTTATCTTCCATTTAGTCCTCTACCAGGGTTTTGGGGCAGGGGGGCATGCCCGGCCAGGGGGGCACTGGGCAGATACACCCAGGAGAGGGCGCCAATCCATCAGTGGACACACACTCAGACATTATATAGGGGCAATTTAGAGCAGCCGATTCACCTTGAATCTGTTTCTAAACGGGAAGGAAACCGGAGAACATGCAAACTTCAGCCAGATCGGAATTTAAACCTGGTTCCCCTGGGGCCGAGAGCCGGGCATACTAACCACTACGCTGTGCTGCCCCGGTGTGCGACTTATCCTTAAATAAATGTTCAGCCCCGTGTTTCCTCCAAAGCATGTGAAACCACCCGACTCATTTATTCCAGTGTTGATGTTTTGTAGACCGTTTGGTCCGAACGCGACTCGCCGACGGGACCCCATGGCAGGACGTGAGCTGTAATATTTACCATCACACACCATTTGAGACGCGGCGTTTCGCAGCAACGTGGTGAGTAGCCCCCGCAGCAGACGTGGCTCAGAACCGAACCGGGAAACCTCGCGACCCGCGCGCTGGCTCCGCCCAGCCGTCGCTCAGACGGACTTCTTTTAAAGCAATCCGGACAAATGCTGTTAAATCCACCACCTGAACCTCAGTGTAGCTGTAGCTGGGCTCCGTATCGAACACTACAGCGGCTCCACGCGGCACCGCCGGGGGGTTGGGGGGGTTGGGGCGTGTTCAAAAGTTTGGAACCAATCAGACCGGGGGAAGTTAAGTCAGAAAACATTTTTTCCTTATTTGGCGCTTTTTCGAAAGGAGTTTTGTCCTTGTTGCAGATCTGATAGTTGGTAGGTTCTCCACACCGTTTGAGCACCGTTCTACGTCCCGTCGTCTTCCGTACAGATGTCGTGTTGTTGACGCTTTTATCCTAAAGAACTTGCAGCGATTCCAATTTGATGTTCGGGTCAGAACACAGGGTTGGATATGCTACAGCGCCCCCCAGAGCAATAAGGGTTAGGGGCTGTTTTAGCAGATGTGGGATTTGAACCTACAACCTTCAGATTATATATCATAAAGTATAGATGACCTTTTTAGAGTTTTCTTGATGGTAAAAAAAAGGATCATGGTATAACCAGGTTTAAAATAAGGGTCGTTCCACTCCTTAAATCTGATTGGCTGAGCCACTCGTCTAGCTGTGACATTATTCACAATAACCCACACCGCTGACCGCTTCACATTTGTTTGTATAAATGTGCTATATAAAAGTTTTTCATAAACTGCATTCTGTAATTTGGCCACTGGATGGCAGTATTTGGTTTTTAAAGAAACCGGAAATTTTTTACTTGCGTCAGGGTTAATTTGGGGTCAAAACAGATTAATAATCTCACGTTCTAATGTCCACGTCGCCGCATCACGCGCTTAACGAGAAAACGGACGCCGCGGTGGCGCAGCTGTTAGAATGTGAGACGATCAGTCTGAAGGTTGCGGCGTTAAATCGCACATCTACTCAAGTTTCCAATACGGGCCCTTGAGCAAGGTCCTCAACCCTTATTTCTCCAGGGGGTGCTGTATCATGGCTGGCATGTAGACCCTGATGCTGAATAACGAGACGTGTCATCGACCCTCATAATGAATCAAAGTCTTCAATCAGCTGCAAAGGAATGATTATAAATCAGATTCTTCCAGCAACATTGTTCAGATTCCACATCTGGCCTGTAGGGGTCAGTCTGAACCATAAGGATCGGCTCCATGTTCAAACCTGAGTGTCTCCAAACTTCTGAACTCGGTGTAAATAGGATACTGTACAGATTCAGCAAAAAACACGGTGGAGAATATGCTGTTTGGAAATGCAGTGGAGAACATGCTCTCGTCACAGGCGTCACCGGTACACCGGATTTGTAAATATTACAACACGGCGTTTGATCTTGAATTCTAGTTGATGTGTTTGAGGTCCGGGTTCGATACCGGCCGCTGCGTTCTATAACACCAGCTTCACCCAAACTTGATCCTCATAATGCTGGAACTGCAACGGGCCTTCCCCAAACTTTTCATACAGTTACCGTATGGCCAGGTTCTTAGGACTGCTCTAAAACAGCGTGTCCCAATACTTTTGATTACATAGTGTTACCACTTAGAAGACACTGATTGAACAATTTAGTAAATTAATCTGAATTAAAATAATCAGATGTTATTATTAATCCCACGCTTTGAGGCCGTGACCCCGCTTCACCTTGAGACCACACGAATGGGTTTTAACTTGCAGCAGAGCGCCTCCAGTGGTTGAAAACAGTACTGAATTTAGAAACACTACAATTCGTGACCCTGTTATTACTTTGATTTATTAATTCTGAGCGTTGACACTGTGAACCCACTCCCGTCTCCAGTCGGATACCACGCGTAAGGGTTTTAATTTGCAGAAGAGCGCCTCCACTGGTTGAAAATGGTAGTGAGTGCATGACCACTCGAACATGTGACCCTGTTATTATTAACGTGATTAATAATTCTAAGCTTTGATGCCGTGAACCCAGTCCGTCTACAGTCGCACACGGAGACCATGCGTAAGGGCTTTAACTTGCAAAAGAGCGCCCTCCACTGGTACTGAATTTAGAAACACTATCCGTGACCCTGTTATTACTGTGAATATTAATTCTGAGCTTTGACACTGTGAACCCATTCAGTCCACAGTCACTGCTGGAGGAGACCACACGTAGGGGTGTTACCCGGCTAAAGAGGGACCTCTATTGGCTGAAAACGGTACTGAGTTCATGACCACTCGAACCCTTGACCCTCCACTTCCTTCAGGGCCGTACAGATGGACCGGTCAGGATGACGGACCTCAGATCAGAGCGCCTCACTGCATTTCCCGGCAGAACCAAACGTTTGAGCTCGGACCTGCCGTCCGTATCGGATCGTAACGGTGGTCCGGTGGGTGCCGCTTCTGTGATCTCTGGAAATCCAATCCCTTTATTCCGTCTGTCTCCGACTCGTTTCGTCGTCCGTGTTCCGCTCGCGCGCCACCCGCGGAGAGACCGCGTGCCTCTCGTTGATTGTTCCATGTTTAATATGTGAATATTGAAATTTATAAATATTCTATACAGTTATAAGACGCACATAGTGTCGTATCGAGCTAGTTCACTCCTGTAACTCCTCTATTTCCAACGTTAGTGCCTTTTTTGGACAGTAGACTGTTCAGTCATTAGAACTCTGATTTATGACTTTTCTAAAGTTTGTTTTTCTTTTTTTTTTTTCTTTACTTTGGTTGTTTTTGTTACTGTATCTTCTACCTTAAGAATAAAGATCGATCAGTGACATCACAGCGTTCAGATGCACTTTAACTGTAATACACACCGAAAACCTACAGGTGGAGCCTTTTTAGGAATCCGAAGACGGTAAGATCTTAAGTTGGACGTCGCAGGTTCTGCGTGTTGCTGTGGAAACCTGCGCTGTATTTTCTGACTCTGGGTCAGTGGAAAAGAAGCGGTCGACAGCAAGTAGGGATCATCAAACCTGATCATTATCCGCTCTGGCTTCTAATTAATTTCATTTATTGATTTTTTTTTTTAATAGCAAGTGCCTGTAAAACGCTGACCCGGCCCTCTGGACAGCGTGGATAAGATGGTTCCACTATTCATCAGAGGCGAACGAGACGGAGTGAGAATTAACGCCACAGTGAGGTTGATCCACCGGGTGACATTTATCTCTAGAGCACAGGGAACGAGGCAGAGTGTATTTTGGAAAGATGGACTGAAGGTAAGAGGGCAGAGTCTTGTACTGAATGCAGCAGCAACAGGGAGCCGATGGCGAGAGAGAGAGAGAGAGAGAGCGGGGAAGTCGGGCTGCAGCGTTTTAAACCAATTGCAGAGTTCTGATTGTTAAAGTTGGGAGACCGGCAAGCAGAGCGTTACAGTGGAGCCGGGATAGGATGAGGACCTGGACCAGCAACTGAGGAACCTGTTCTGTTAGAAAAGCTCTGATGTTCTATAGAATGAATCTGCAGGAACGGACCGTTTTAATCACCTGATCAAAGAGTTTAAGATGAGTATCAACTGACGAGTCGGTTAGAGAGAGCGTTGTGGTTAAGGACGAGTCGGTTGGAGAGATGGTTGTGGTTAAGGACGAGTCGGTTGGAGAGATGGTTGAGGTTACAGACGAGTCGGTTAGAGAGAGCGTTGTGGTTAAGGACGAGTCGGTTAGAGAGAGCGTTGAGGTTACGGACGAGTCGGTTAGAGAGATAGTTGTGGTTCTGGATTCTGGTTAAATCTGACCTTAGAAACCAGATCACCATGGCGACACGGCGAGCAGGTGCATTAATTCTGAGGAATCAGCTTCCGGTTTTTATTTAGATTTACAGATTTCTGTACAATCCATATAAAAGAAAATATAAATGATTTATAATACAGGATTACTCTTTGGATATCAGCATAGAATTACAAATAATTAACTTCTTCCCAAAATTGTGCTAAAATTGGAGTTTTGGAAGGCCCACACACACACAGGAAGTCAGGAAACAGACTACAGGTACAGATATTAAAACCACAGGACACAACTGCACTTCAAACCAGAGACTGAAGGGACGAGGAGGCGGGGCCTCAGGAGGACCGGATGTCGATACAAAGCAGCCGAGTCGCTGTTACCACGACGATACCGGAAAGGCCACATTGTGATCGTGATGGAGAGACACTATGGGGGCGGGGCCGCTGCTGTACCACACCCACCAGCATATAGATGGACTTTGTAGTTCTACAGTTCCATTCTGTAGTCCATCTGCTTCTACTCTGTTCTCTGATCAGCACCACGGACAGCGCAGGTATCATTAGGGGGTGGATCCGTGTTCCACTGCAGCAACAGACGGCCTACTGTCACTGAGTCTACATCCACAAGGTGGCGCAATAAGGCAGATGTGTAAACACACCCCAACACCTGCACCACCATGTTCTGAGAATCATCCTGCGCTGTCCATGGTACTGATCATCAGAGAACAGAGTGGTAACAGATGGACTACAGAATGTAATCGTAGAACTACAAAGTTCTGTGTTACCATGGTAACAGTTTTAGAAGGCGGTTTCCTCGCTGAGCTGAAATAACGGAACCGGTCGTTATGGAACGTCCAGATAGGTTCCTCTCTCTCCATAAACGTTTGAAATGTTAGAATCAAAGCCAGGGGGTGGACAAACTTTTGACTCACGGGCCACAATGGCAAAATTTTACAAGGCCCCGGGGCCGACGTCTGGGCCGGACTCCGTACACTTTTTTCCCGAAAGTAGCGTGTTAAACACCTCACCATAGGAGCACGCCATCTAATGGGGAACCGCAAGCATAGCAGGGAAAAGGAACGCAAGGCTTCTCATTTTAACATTTGACCCTTTATTACCCAGGGGGCGCCACAGCGATAAACTCGCATATTAGACTTGGCCAAGTGTTTCAAGTGCTTCCTGACACGACCCCCACCCTCCACCGGGTGCGGGACACAATGACTATGGGGGCAACATGGAGCAGCCCATTCGCCTTAAATCCGTGTTTTTGGACGGTGGACAAGAAACTGAAGAAACCGGGCATGGGGAGAACATGCAAACTCTGATCAGGATTCTAACTGGGAAGCCCAAGTCCTGAGGAGAACATGCTAACCACTGAGCCACCCAAAAAGGAACACAATTAAGGTCTATGACATGAGGCGCTTGGCGTATAGATATTGGCGTGCGGGTAGAGTGGAGGGGAAGACGTGGGGCGAGAGACTAGTGCTAGGCTTTTTAATCCGGCCCCCCCCATATGTCTCCAAACTCCAAAGTTTGCCCCCCCCCCGATTCACACCGCCACCTGAAATTAAGGATTAAAGGTCTTTAAAAGGTGGCCAGCTGGACGTACCACGGATCTCCGGTGTGGGTTCAGCAGCGTTATGAGGTCAGCTGACCCGAATCCACTGAACCACCAGGTTCCTCTATCATGATGTCACGGCGACGTTCCATGACGACGATGTCAGGATTAATCGCGCTCGACCCCCTGAACCCCGTCAAGAACCTGCGATCCGTGCTGGATGGACATCATGTGACCGCAGAAGCTTGTGGTGATGATGTCAGAGAGTGTGAGGTCATCCAAATAAAAACAAAATTGTGGATAGGCAGTGTTTCATCCTGATATTGAGTGTTGGTCCTATCCCGGCAGAACGGTCAATCTCAGTACACGACATTTCGGCGCAGGTTCAGCATCAGAACGCTATTATTACACTGAGGACACCGTGTGGTGAGAGTTAGGAATGCAGCCTCCAACAAAATAAATCGTGTTCACACGGCGGTCACACCGTCAGGACATCCCGTCCGTTTCCGCGGTCTGATAACCGAGAAGTGTTCCGGTCTCCGTGACGAAGAGCGTATACATCATAACGGTTAAGAACGTTTATTAGAACAGTACATACGACGTACGACCCCTGAACTCGCGTGTCATTCTACGCTTCTCATCACGCCCATATATGGAACTCTGGAATTGTAACGGCACACGAATTTGGTGGTCCCCCTCCCCCGGTCAGTCGTGATGGCTTTTAAAAAAAAAAAAAAAAAAAAAAAAAAAAAAAAAAAAAAAAACACAAGGTTTTCTAAACGCAGACGGTTAGATCGATCCTTTATTAAACCAAGCAGCCGCGCCGTAGGCGTCCTACGTGGCGAATCAACTGTGTGCGGTTTAAAAGGGAGGACGTCCCTCGTAGAATTATAAAATGTACATCAAACATTTAAAATTGCATTCGATTCAGGAAATCACAGCTCAGGGGGTTTTGTAAAGGTTCTGGCCGATATATCGATATTTATCATGATATTTATTCATCGTAATATAAAACTGATCACGATGTTCCTCTGAGCGTGTACGATCGAAGAGCGCGTACGTTCCGTCCTGCGTAACTGTTCTTTACAGACGAAAGTAGCTTAAGTGACTTTAGCGTTACGAATTGCTCCTTTTTGTCTCGTTCTTCAGTATGTTTGTTGATTCGT
>JAOUQT010315303.1:0-14609 GCA_025769995.1 Xyliphius kryptos | reverse complement strand
CATTTCTATCCTTGATCACCCTGACATGTTGCACATCCTTTCCCGCTCTATCTCTCTGCCTCACAAGGCGATACAACACCATCTCTCCTTCCTTACTGTCCAACATCTCATACAACTCATCCTAAACTTTCTGCTTGGCCTTTGCTACCTCCCTTTTTGTCCTACGCTTCATCTCTTTATACTCCTGCTTACTCTCTTCAGTCCTCTCCCTGTCCAATTTCGTCTTTGCTAACCTATTTGTTTGAATAACCAAGTACCTTCATGCCTGTCTGTCTAATCTTGGTTGCTGCTGCTACCTAGTCATTAGGAAGCTCTTTGCTACCACCCAAAGCCTTTCTGAACTCCTTACAGAATTCCTCCTTTCTTAACTTCCCCCATTTTGTCCTCTTCTCTTCATTTGCCCTCTTCCTCTTTCTAACCATCAGAGTCATCCTGCAAACCACCACCCAATGTTGTCTAGCTACACTATTACCTGCCACTACCTTACAGTCACCAATCTCTTTCAAACGACCTCATCTACATAGGATGTAGTCTACCTGTGTGATTCTTCCGTCGCTCTTGTAGGTCACCCTGTGCTCCTCCTTTTTTTTTAAAAAATATGTGTTTACCCCACCCATCTATATCCTCTTTGCAAAATCCACCATCAACTGTCCTTCTAGATTCCTATACTTAACACAAAACTTTCCTATAACCTCCTTATCTTCTTTGTTTCCTTCACCAACCTGCCCATTAAAATCTGCACCAATCACCACTCTCTCCTCTCTGGGAATGCCACTTAATCTACCACCTTATCTAGCTCCCATCAGAAACTCTCTTTCTCCACTAAGTCACAGCCAACTTGTGGTGCATAGCTACTGACAACATTTACCATTACACCTTCAATTTTTAACTTCAAACTCATCACCCTATCTGACACCAATTTGCATAGTCCTCCTTCAGGACCACCCCAACTCTATTTCTCTTGTTATCCACGCCATGATATAACAGTTTAAACCTGCATCAATGCTTTCAGCCTTGCTACCCTTGCACTTTGTCCCCTGCACACACAAAATATTCACCTTTTTTCTTTCCATAATGTCAGCCAGTTCTCTACCTTTCCCTGTCATCATCCCTACATTCAGGGTTGCTACCTTTAGTCCTAGCCTCTTGACTCTCCTTTTCTCTCTCTATCTCCTCACAATCTTCCCTCCTCATCGTCTTTGGCAAACAGTAGCCCAATTTCCGCCTGTACCCTGTTTGCCACCAGTACTTGTGGCGGTTATTGTTAACCCGGGCCGCTTTACGCCAGATGCCTTTCCTGACGCAAGCCTCACCATTTACCCGGGCTAGGGACCGGCACTATAAATACACTGGCTTGTGCTGACTAATGGTTTATATAATATATATATTTATATAATATGGTGTCTATAACTTTTTGCTCAGCAATAAAGTGGAATCAAATACAGATTTGATAAACACAATGTGAAAACATGCTATGTAATATTTAATAAAGAATTATCGTTACATGTAACTACCATTACAATGTTCCCACAATACACATTATTTATTCACACAAGGAAAATATGCTAATAACCAAATGCATTCACATTCAGGTTTAAAACTTTAAAAATAATGGTGACATCTCTCTCTCTCTCTCTGTTTATTGTTTATATAGACACAATAAACACATATTTCAGATTGTAATTTTACATAATTTATTAAGCTTCATAGCTACTCAGTTTAACATTAGTTATTGTGAGAGTGTTGCTGTGAATCTGGGATTCTCTTCATCTCTTGGGTTCATGACAGGAATACAAACATGGCTTCTTAAACTGCAGTCTGTGTTCAGTCCCAGTGAAATCCCCAAGGACAGCCAAAGTGGGTCATTTTCAGTTAAAGATGGATCACCATTTCTACTTTGCTTTGAATAAAATCCTCTTTCAACAGTAAGTATGCTTTAGAAGCTTCTTCAAATGTCATTATTTTGACACTAGGACAGAAGAGAGGCTTAAATTAGTGAGCAGCCCAGTGGCAAAGCTCGGATTAAGCTGATCTACTGAAGTTCATCCAGTATTTTATACATTTATTAATTGTATTTTATACATTCTTCATTAACAAGCACTTATAAATGATTTTGCATTTTTAACTTTCCCAACAAAAAATATAAAAAATATCTGAATGTCAGTAAAGAAAGCAACACATTATGTAAAGGTCATCTTATTTACAAAATAACATAAGGAAAACTGCTCGGTTTTGCCAATAAAAAAGAAAGTGTGGGCGTCAAAGTCTCCAAAAGATCTAATTACACTACAATACTGTGAAAAAGTCTTAGACATATGACATCCTGTAAAAACATGCCTTTAAAATAAACAAAATGATTGTATGTAAAGTAAAACAAATAAAATACAATTTGTGCAGGTTTACAGGTCTGACACAGTTCTACTAGAGAGATTGACTTGTTTTTTTGCAGTTGCATAATATGTTACGTGTGATTAACTGATTTTGTTGAAAATGTAATTCTTGAAAATTAGGCTTTTGAAGTGTACTGCATATAAGTACATGAATATAATGTCATGCCATATGCCAGCATAGTTTTGAGAAGATTGGCTGCACGGATGAGTCAGCTTTCCCCAATGCCCTTTCGTGCTGCTTGTAGCAGTATGGCACTTGATATTCCAGTTAACGCTTAGATGCAGCACTCTGTGAACAGTCAGCTTATTTAGCAATGACTTTTGTGGCATATCCTCCTTGGTATGTGTTAATGACTGCCAGTGTCTTCCCCCTTGCAGGTGTTTTGTGTTAAATATTCAAATTTTCTGAGATAATGATTTTGGGTTTTCATTGGCTGTAAGCCATAATTACAACATAAACAGAAAGAAACACTTGAAATAGATCACTATATAATGTATGCATTTCACTGTTTGTATTGAATTACTGAAATAAATTTTTGATGATGTTTTGATTTATTGAGATGCACCTGTAGATATATATTTTTTATATTATATTTATCTTAATGTTATTATTAATATTTTAATATTAGTTTTTCTTTTATAATAATTTTAGGTCGCAGTAAAAAAAATTAATATTAACACAACTGGAATGTGAATTTGACCTCAGGCTCAAGCATACACAATTTTCTTTGGTTTGACATTTTCTTTTGTCATCTTCTCTGCTTGTCTTCTTCTTCTCATCATGATTAGTACTTGCATCACCAACTCTCTTATGATTTTTAGGCAGCTGTGGTAAATTTTGGAAATAATCCAAAAAGAAGCATACTGTGAAGTTTCCCACTGACTTTTCCCTCACATCTAGATTTTCAAACAAGCCAATTTGTTGGGAAAACCATTACCCTGGCATCTTTGCTTTGCTTGGTGAAGCTTAGTCTTGGTGCACCTTACCTTGAGAAAGTTCAGGTTGCGATTCCGCTCAATGCTGGTTATCTCCAAGTTTCCCATCACCACCTCACAGTTCTCATAGAACTTGCGTAGGGTGTAGTAGTGCTGGTCCAGATCTGAGAGGGTGCTGAGTTTGTTATCAGTGCCATCGCACACTACAAAATACAAAAAAGATTCACGTGTATACCGTATATACAGGTAAATCTCAATAAATTAGAATATAAACAAAAATTGCATTAATTTCATACATTTTGTACCAAAAGTGAAACAAATATATTATACAGATTCATTTCATGTCTTTATTTCTGATAATGTTGATGATTATGTCTTACAGCCAATAAAAACCCAAAATTCATTATTTCGAAAATTTGAATAAGTAATACAAAACATGGTCCCTTAGTCTGGTTCAGTAGGCTACACAATCATGGGAGAGACTGTTGACTTGACAAATGTCCATAAGGCATTCATTGACACACTCTACAAGGAGCCTGTGCCATTGATAAAGAAGCTGGCTGTTCACAGAGTGCTGTATCCAAAAATGGTGGTTGAGAAAAAGCTGCACAACAGCAGCTTTAAAAGAATGGTCAAGAAAAGGCCGTTCTAAAATTTGGGGAGATTTGGGGCTGCTGGGGTCAGTGCTTCCAGAGCCCTCCAACACTTATATCCAGGACACGGGTGCTACAACTGTCGCATTAAATGTGTCAAGCCACTCATCATTAAAAGACAACACCAGAAGCATCTTACCTGGACCAAAGAGAAAAATAACTGGGCCGCTTCCAAGTGGTCCACTGGGTTGTTTTCAGATGAAAATGAATTTTGCATTTAATTTATAAATCAAGGGCCCAGAGAACTGAGGTTTCCACAATCAGTGAAGCATAGTGGCAAATAGACCATTTTCATATTCAGTAATGACACACTTAAGTATATGCTATGAAAAAGAAATGTTCCCTTCCCTACTTAATATCATTAATATTATTATTATTATTATTCATAAAAATATTTGGCTTGAGGCTTTCACAGTCACAAATTTTTTTTTAATTACAAGGTAAACACACTTCCTTCCAGGCGCCACACATCTTCCTCCTGCTGGCCAGAACCATCTGTTGGATCAGTTGGCCTAAAGCAGAATGCCAGAGAGTGTGTAAATGTGTGTGCATGTGTCAAGACCAATATCTGGTATATAAAATGTAAGAGACAAATCCTGATTGAACTCTACACAATTACATAGATAAAGATTTTCTGTGTGCCAACTGGCAATGATTGTTGATGTATTCCATTACTGTGTCTACTGGGCTTCACCAAAACGTTGAACTCCCAGTAATCGTTATTGCTAATAGGCACGCAACAACACAGTAATGAAAATAAGGAAGACTGATCTAAAGTGTGATATAGTATAATTAAGATGGCACATTCTTTAAACCCCAAAGGCAGTTACACAAACTAGCATGGATAATTTTGCCATTCAGTGCTAAGAATTATCTCAAAGATCAAGAAAGCCTGAAAAAAGGTTTTGACCTGGATTACGTTCAATCAGTTAATCAATCAACATTTATTTATATAGCACCTTACAACAACAAAGGTTGACCAACGTGCTGTACATAATCAATAAATATATTGCAATTTGTAGTGAAGGCATTTAGATGTTAAAAGCCATTCAGTGGGCAAAGTATTCTACAGTTTCGGACCTGCCACTGCGGTACTGTTCAAAACGTTTTTGGAAATGGTTGCTGGTTTGAAATGCAGTGTAATGGATTTTTATTAACAAATACAACAAGGTTGTTCCGAGTTAACATTAAATATATCAGGTCCATGCTTCATAATGTAGAACAGGATTTGTATTTTGAATTTTTCAAACTATTTTGGATTGTATTTTGGAAACTGATTTACAGAGAAAAATCAGGTGATCAATTGAGAACAGCTTGGTTGCTACAAGTTAACTCACCTTCAAGTTCACACTATTAAATATCTAGGCACATTTAGGGCCCACTGCAGTTCTGAACATTTTTAAACCCTGACTCAGAATGTATAACCACGGAATTAAATCCATAAAGTCTTGTCCAGAGTTTTACAACATTATCTGTAAATGAGCAATTTAGTCTAATTACGGCTCTGCAAAGTGGCGCTAGTTCATTCATCCTTTCAACCTTACAGAACCAATCTAACATGAAAGTCTGAATATTCCCTGGGGCAAATTACCACACATTATTACTATTTCAATGATCTGATTGGTGTCATCTAAAAGAAAGAAAGAAAGAAATACATTGAATTAGATGTTTCTACTGGGTCTCAGGAGGTTTTTTTAGAACATTTTGTGCAGTTCCAAATGTTTCAGTTGGCAGTGCCCAGGAAATCTACTTGCAAATGCACTCTATTCCATTGATCACACTACTAATTTTTTATATGTGTGTGTGCATTTACAAGTACTACCAGTTCTATAGGACCTTCGCAAAGTATCAGATGGGGTTTTCCCTACTACCAAGTCTTTTAACACTTTTATCTGATTTATTGTTTATAACTTTTTCCATAAGTATGGTCTTGTCTTCTGTCCTATGTATGATAACTTCTAACAGAAATTTTAAGGCTAAACTGACCATGCATTCACATTCTATATACATATCAGACATTCATTTTATTCCTAATTTTACATGGGGTTGACCTTTTTTGTGAGACTAGTGATTCAGTAAAAAATGAAATATTTCTCAGTCCCTACTCCACATAGGTAAAAAAAAATCATGCATCATAAATTCAGAATGCTCTGTTCCTTTGAGCTTACCGCACCTAGAGCACCGTCATGGCACACAATGCAAGCATCAAGGATTGTGAAGAAATCGCCTAAACCCTGGTCCAAATCCGTCCATTAACCATTCAGAAAAAAGACATAATGGAGAATTTGTCCCTAGTGGGAATCAACGTGAAACGTTTTGTGAGCCTAGACATTTCATAGGCCTTGTATCTTAAGAATGGTTTCAAACAGTTTCAAAGTCAGTCTTCTTTAAAAATGAATTCAAAAAATACCATGCTGTCTAGGGGCCTTCAGGTCCTTTGTGCTTATTTCTTTTGTTCTTTTCCAGAATGTTTCTGCTTTGGCTCAATGCTCTGAGCATCACTCATGACATGTTTGGTCTAATATAAAGTAATGTGTAAAATAATAGCCACCATATATAATTTTAATCATAAATCTTGTTATAAATGTTTATTGTTTTTATGAATTTTGCGTTATCATCAGTTCAAATATATTTTTTTCCAATCATTTCTATAATAGAGCATGGAAGCAAAGTCACCTGAGCTATAAAAAAAGCTCTTACTACTGATAATTCAGAATATATCTTTAATTTAATTGAAGGAAATTAAAATATTCCTAAATTCCTAATTATTACTGTGGCTAAATTAACTACCGAAAACACTATCACAGGCTCATGTTCATCATCAATATTTAAAAGCGATTCATGACATTTTCTTTGAAGAATATCAACCAAAAAAATATTAATAACTTCAAATAACATAATTCCATAATTAATAGTGTCAATAACATAAATTGTCAGGTATCACACTGTGCCACAATCCTGTTTTTATTGACTCTGTGTTTACCACCGCACTTCCAGATTACATGTGCATGCTGAGTTAGTTTCTAATTATATAGTTGATTATGGTCCGTTTTTGTCAGAGATCAGTTTTAGAGTATTGATCATATGTCATGACATGAATTAAGGATGTTCTCTAATATTTGTTTAATCCAGAATTTTTTTATTGTAGTATTAATTCAGTTTATGTAAAGGTGCAAAATCGATGGTTTTATTGGTAACCATAATTGTTTGGATGCTTCCCTCCACTCTCATTTATTCAATCATGTTTGTAAATTTAGTTTGAAGACTCAAATACATACATGGCAAAATCGAACAAATAGATGAAAGAGTTATTTAGGAATCATTTAGTTAGATGCAGGAGTCATTTAGGAAGGTTAATAAATCAGTGTTATATGAACACCTTAGTTAGATGGAAAGAGAATAGTAGAGAGATTGGAAATGGTAAGTAGATAGTAGTAAGAGGAAATTAGGAAATATTTAGTTGAATGGAAGTATATTTTATTATAATAACCAATTTGGTTGAGAGAATCAAATGTAAAAAAAAATAAGTAAGGAACAGAGAAATCAATCCTGTAGAGTAATTAAAGAGAGTCAATTAGAAAGATTCAGGTATCAGTTGGTTAGCAGTATAAATCAAATTAGCTCAACTGAATAATCAATTAGGTAGTCAGAGGAATTTCTGTTCATGCAAAAAATATTCCAATTTGAGATCATGTAAGCATATGGTACAAATCTCAATCTTCATCTTTCAAGTGGTGGGATTTTCATCCACCTGGATATAAGTGTCGGTAGCAATCTAGTAAATCATTTATCTCCTACTGTTGCTGTTTAATCAAATTTTCATCATTATGAAAGTAATCATGATTTATGCTGACACATGAATGATTTTCTCTCTCTCTTTCTTTCTCTAATTCTGCCCATGTCTCTTGTGTAGCTGTCTTTATGTGCTTATGGTGTCTCAATGTAATGCATGCCCTGGGCTCCGTCCCAAACCTGATCGGTCTTGCACACTCTTCTCCATTCTGGAGACACTGCGTGTTACTGAGAGATGGGATGCGCTCTTAGGGAAATGCGCGTGTGGGTGCCCTTCGCGCTTGGAATGAATATGAAAACAAACAAACAGAAACTTGCAGCAACCACTGTGCATGAACGTAAATATAAACATAAACATGACAAAACATAAGTCAATAAGTTAATGACCTGCAATAAATAAATCAAAACATAAAACCAAGACAGATTGTATTCACGATCCTGGGAATACCTCGCACTCAATAAGTCCAAGTTCTCAAATTACTGTGTGCAAAAATACACATTAAATCTGTGAGTTAAACAATGGCATGTTTATCTTTGTAGATTGGATTTCAGTTTACTGTAGATTTATGGTATGTTGCCTATGAATTGGTTACCTGTCTAGGGTTGTTTCTGCCCTTGTGCTCAGAGTTGCCAAGTGGTTAACAGCTTCCCCATGACCCTAAACTAGGATTAAGCAGGTATAGAAAATAAATCAATAATAATAATGTATTAATAATCTAATTGATTATTAATAAATACATTAATTATCTAATAATCTAATTGATTCTTTAAACTATCTAATGATTCCTCCATCTACCTAATTCATATATTATCTACTAATTAATTTCTATATCTACTTAACTGATTTCTCTATCTGCTTAATTGACTCCTTGATCTACCCAATTGATTTCTTAATAAATAAATTAGATAAATAATGTAATCAAACCGATTCCTCTGTTTACCTAATTGATTCCCTTATATACCAAATGAATTACTTCATCTACTTAATTGATTAATTCAGCTACTTAATTTATTTTTTTATTTAACAAATTAAACAACAAATTTCTTTTCAACCTATTTGATTCCTTTGTCTAGCTAATCAATTCATTGATATACCTAGTTGATTCCTTTATCTAACTGACTCCTTCATCTAACTAATCAATTCCTTTATCTACATAATTGATTCCTACATCTATGTGACCGGTTGCTTGATCCAACTAATATCAAACACGAAGAACGACAAATAGAATTAAAAACAAGAACAGAAATTACTTATTGTAAGCCTTTACCAAGTTCTGATTGAGATTTAAATTAGTATTAATCAAACTTCATCTATGTGACCAATTGCTTGATTTAACTAATATAATCCTGCATACAGCTATTTGATTTCTACATTTAATTCAATTCCACCATCTACTTAATTTATTCCTTAATCTACCTAATTTATTTCTTCATCTATGTGATTCATTCTTGTATCTACATAATAAATTCATTCATCAGTTGATTGCTGATTTCAATTGATTGCTCATATACCTTATCAATTTCTTTATCTATTAATAGATAAAAATTGGGGCAGTTGTAAGCTTGTGGTTAAGGAACCAGCCTTGTGACCGGAAGGTCCCCGGTTCGATTTCTAGTAACGCCAAGTCACAGCTGAATGTGTGTTTCACTGCGCGGATGGGTTAAATGCGGAGGACAAATTCTGCTGTGTGCAAGCGTAGTGGCAAAATGTATCACTTTCACTTTCACTAATATATGAATACATGAGTAGGTAGATAGAGGAATTTATTCTTTAACCTATATACATAACTTAACTACCTAACTTATTCCCTCATCTATTTGATACATTTATCTAATTAATTGATACCTTCAATTAAGGTCCATCTACCTAACTGAGTACTTGGTCTGATCAATTTGTTCATTTCTCAAAATAACTGATCACTTTATTTACCAATTCCTCCATATAAATGACTGATTCATTTGTCTACCTAATTTATTCATCAAACTACCTAAGTGATAGTTTTCTTTATCTACCTAATCAATTCCTCATCAATGTGATCGATTATTTTATCTATATAATTGATTCCTTCATCAACCTAATTGATCCTTCTACCTATGTAATTTATTACCTGATCTAACTAATCAATTTCCCCATATAACTAATTTATTCTTTTATCTAACTAATTGATTCATCTAAATGACAAAACAAGAATTAACACACACCTGACACACACATCTACAGACACTAATGCACACACTTAAAGAATCTGTAATTCCCTTTTTAAAAAAAAAGTGCTATATAAATACTTCTTTGCAGACATCTTTTCTGAGTATGTGTCTCTGTAGGGAACTGAAGTATATCTAATGTGATTCCAAGCCTCTGAGCCAAACCACTCTCATTCTTTCCCTACAAACAAACTCAGCAAGATCAGGGTCAGGGAAACCTTCCTCGCTGTAAGAACATAGTCATCCACAAACACGAAGAACGACAAACAGAAAGAATTGAAAACAAAAACAAAAATGATTTATTGTAAGCCTTTAACAAATTCTAACTGAAATTTAAATTTGTATGAAGCAAACTACAGTTGAATTAAGTGCCTTGACTACAAAATGTAGGGTGGGCCAGGCGTATTAAGTATTAAATTGTATTATGAATATAAAAATTAATGTTCACAAAACATGTAGAAAGTTTAGTGAACAGTTGCTGGGTTATCAAATTAAAAATGTGTTTTAAATAAATCATGCATGCTTTGCCATTTCATGATTTTAAATTAGCATCCATATTTAAGAAAATTAAAGGGGTTTTAGTTTCAGTACTACTTCTGTAAGTAAGTTCTTAACAAATAGAGTTGAAACAGATATTTGGTTATAGATAATGGTAATTTCCAAGACAAACAACAGTGTCCGTTTTAAATCCTTGCCATAAGCAATTGACCTAGAGCATTTTGGTTATACTATAAAAATATTTAAATGCACAGTAGAGCCATTTACTGTTTTTTAGCAGTGTGTGCTCTAACAACTGAACTATCCAGGCTGCAATCTTAAATTAGCAACAATCTATTTAAAATGAAATACATTTTAATAAATATTTTTACTGGATTATTATAAAATAAGGTGTTTAACAGACATACTTACTGAGTGGTATGTAAATTCCACTTTACACACCAAATCTAACAAAGCATAACACTTGCTGTATACATTATATTTACAAAATTATTTGCTCACACAACCAAATTATCGTAATCATTTGTTCCTATTTCTTCCATGGCCATAGATGTATGAATGCGTCAGCATACCAAGATATTTTGTATAATTCCATGCTCCCAACTTTGTGGGAACAGAACTGGTCCCTTTCTCTTCCAGCATGACTGTACACAGGTTTACAAAGCAAGGCCCATAAAGACATAGATGACAGAGTCTGGTGTTGATGAACGTGACTGGCCTGCACAGAGTCCTGACCTTAACCCGATTCATCTGTGAGATGAATTAGAGCGGAGACTGAGAGCCAGGCCTTCTCGTCAAACATCAGTGTGTGACCTCACAAATGTGCTTCTGGAAGCATGGACAATAATTCCCATATAAACACTTTTAAACCTTGTGGGCAGAGAAGTGAAGCTGTTCTGGCTGCAAGGCTAAACCAATGTCATATCAAACCCTATTGATCAGATCATAAGAGTGAAGCCAGGTGAGCGAATACTTTTGGAATTAGTGTATATACAGCATATTAGCTCTGAGATACTTAGGATCAACTGTCCAAGCAGATGGGAAGTGTGGAAAAGAGGTGAAGAGAGTACAGGTAGGATGGAGTGGATGGAGAAAATTTTCAGGACTGATGTGTGACAAAAGGGTTGCAGCAAAAGTGAAAGAAAAGGTTTATAAGCGAGTAGTGAGACCAGCCTTGTTGTATGGCTTGGAGACAGTGGCACTGACTAAGAGACAGAAAGCAGAGCTAGAAGTTGCAGAGCTCAAGATGTTGAGGTTCTCATTAGGAGTGACCAGGATTAGGAATGAGAACATCAGAGGGACAGCACATGTTGAGAAACTGGGAGACAAAGTTAGAGAGGGTCGATTGAGATGCTTTGGACATGTGCAGAGGAGGGACAGTGGATATATTGGTAGGAGGATGTTAGAAATTGAGCTGCCAGGTAGGAGGCAGAGAGGAAGACCAAAGAGGAGATATATGGATGTGGTCAACGTTGACATGCAGGTAGTGGGTGTGAAAGCAGAAGATGCAGGGTACAGAGTGAGGTGTAAAAGACTGACACGCTGTAGCAACCCCTGATAAAAGGGAGAGGCCGAAAGAAGAAGAAGAAGAAGACATTGTCCCAACTTAATTGAAATTGGGGTTCCAAAACCTGATCCAAAGTACAAGTCAATAACTACAGACAGATCTCATGTCATCCACATGCATGCTAATATAGACATAACAGAAATCAGTCTTGCTAGTGCATGATGATTTGAATTTTTAGGGGTTTTAAAACTGAAATTTGATGTTATTGATGCACAAAATATTTGGTAAATGTTATTAATTTACTTGAAATGCATGAAATATCATTGTTTTTAGATTTATTCCAAACTAAAAGCTAACACCCAGCCTTCACTTATAATTAACATCTGTTCATCAGCGGCATCCAAAATTTAATGTGGGACAAAATCTTGACTTGACGTCTTCAGTTTAAACTTTGTTTTTATAGGATTGTTGGTCTATGTCAATACAACAGACACCAGCATACTTGGCTATAGTGCGAATGCAGAACCAAGCAAAAAAATGAGCACCAGTACCTCTAGTTACATCATAGATATTGCAATATAAACACATTTAATGTGTGTCAGGGTGAATGACTCTTTTAATAGTAGCTGTTTGGAACATGCTGGGGTGCTTTTAACACTTACACTACAGCTTGGAAGCATCGAGTGTTGTTAAACACATTCCTGGCGGCTGCCAACATCAGAGAGATGAATTTGTATTTGTATTTTTTTATACTGAGGTTTCTGAGACACAATGATTAATGTTGCCGGTGTCGTGTGAGTTGCATGAGGAATGTGCCGGTGGTCTCATGTTTCAGCTATGTGGACTAATTACATTGAGCCAGTCTATCATATGTCCTGATGTATAATATTTAAACTTGCAAGACTTTTTTATGATTTTCTTCGCCGCCGAAGCATGACCAATAAAATCTGGAAGTAAATATATTCGGATTGGACTAAACAAATCTGACTGTATTGTGAGACATGGCAAGGAAACACAGAAACATCAGATATAATTGTGCATCACTCTCTTTTTTTTTTTTTTTTTGAAGACAGCGACAGAACTCTGAACAAAATCCATGACAAAACAAACAACAGCTTGGACAATGAATGACAGCTGTGTGTTGACAGAGGACGAATATGTCACGATGGCTTGTTCCAAAAAAGCCCATACCCCATTCATAGGACATTTCCAGCACTGGTGGTGAAGCGTGCAGTTAAGAGTGCACGGAAGGGCAGAAGACTTTTCATTTAGGGTTGAGAATTTCCTTTTGCAGTGGATAAAACTGTGATGCAGAGCTGTAAAGGGTGTGGCTAGGGGGGGCGAAAATGTGAGGAACTTAAAAAATGGCCGTCCAGTGGATGCAATTGATGTGCAGTAGTAATGTACAGTTTTATTTTTAGCCCCCGCTCTTCATCAGCCAGAATTCAGACTGTGATTCTCAGTGAGTTAACATTGAATAGTTTAATGAAGATGTACATGATGTCACCACCCTGTTGTGGGATATTTCGGAGAGACAATGTTGTCCACTACAATTATCAACATGGAATAAAAGGGATTTCTTTCAGAAATGTAGTGTCCATTCCGGAGTTTTGATGAATCTATAGCAAAGTGTGCTCACCATTTCCTTTCTCAGACACTAAGACACTATGTTGTTTTTCCCCTTTCAGATTTGCTCCTCCTATTTCACAGAGAAAAATAGGACAAGATGGGACAGATTGTTTCAATTTTTTTTGTTTTGCTACACTCCAAATATTATCTCGAAAATATGTTTAAGCAATACCGCTCAAATGAGAAGAACATATGCCTTAATGTCACAGAGATATTTAATATTTTTTACTACAAAGGCTCTTCCTTTTTATAGTTGTAGCTTCCTACGTATATTTCATCGTTCCGCTTTGAAGTCTGACTGCAAATGGGTTCAATTTGGGGTTTTGTATGCACCAGTCACAGGTATACAGGGCACAGGAACAGCTGTCAGACAATAAGGAGAATTAAACCACAGCTGTTCAGCTCTATTATTCCACTCTTGTTCACCATGACTGCAAAAAAAACATCTGCTTTGTATTTTTTTTTTCAGAGTATTAGAAACATTCAGAGTATGATTCTAATGTACTATACTATAGGTGCTGATAATAAAATTAGAATAGAATGAAAAAATTTATTTATTTTAGTAATTCCATTCAAAAAGTGCATTTTTTGATATTATACACATTATACACATTCGTTACACACATTTCAAGTGTTTATTTCTTTTGATTCAATTCAATATCTCAGAAAATTAGAATATTACTTTAGACCAATACAATAAAAACAGATGATACAAAAAGTATGAACATGAAACATATCAGCATGAACATCACTTAGTACTTAGTTGGGGCTTCTTTTGTCCGAATTACTGCAGCAATGTGGCGTGGCATGAAGTCAATCAGTCCGTGGCTCTGCTCAGGTGTTATGAGAGCCAAGGTAGCTCCGATAGTGGCTTTCAACAGCCTTTGTTAATTAATTAACTAGAAGAAAACACTGGGAGGGAGGTAGGTACAGGGGTTAGACAATGAAACTGAAACACCTGTCATTTTAGTGTGGGAGGTTTCATGGCTAAATTGGACA